>NQII01006792.1:94580-107918 GCA_002778355.1 Clitarchus hookeri | reverse complement strand
GTCAGATGCCAGGTACTTTTTGAAGTTGTTAAACAAAAAAAAATAAAGCAAAGGGCAAATTTTGCGGTAAGCTTTATGCTACTTTAGGTGATACGTCGAACTTGATGGAAATTTTAAATGGGTGCATAGGGAGAATCTCTATGAAGTGGCCACAAGTACGGGCAGTGCTGTTGCTGTAACGGTACATAGACTCAACAGCGAAGATAAAAAGAAATTGGATCAAAGTTTGACCCCTTTCGTGACGACTAGCATGCAACCCTAATTTTCTGTAGAGGAGAAAGGTTTCAAAATATTTATACACGATTTAAATCCCCGGTAAGAACTTCCGTGTCGCCGCACTCTGTCCGAGGTACGTACATGCAACCTCTGTGTAGGCAATTAATAAACAGGATGATTCTAAAATCATGGGACAAGCATTGAGGGGTGGTAGAGATCACTAAAACAAACAATTGTTGTACAGGAATATGTGAGCGGAAGTGACGCGTTGAGGCACTAACACAAAAATAGCACATGAAATGCAACACATTGTTTATTTACAACGTCGCCGCTGAATGCCTTTTTACAGCAATGTTTATTATAAATGCTCAAAATTGCTACCGGCGACAGTAATGCAAGCTTGGTAGCGTCAGTGGAGTGATTGGCGAACATATTTAAATACGCCGGGTATTTCACGCACGCACTCGTGCAGCCGCACAGGATAGTCGAGTGACGAGGTCTTCAATGGAATCAACTGGAGTCTCGTAAATGAGGGCTTTCAAATGTCCCCATAGGTAAAAATCGAGACTCGATAAACCTGGCGATCGTGGTGGCCGTTAATGTGTTATGTGTTTGTGTTTGTGCCTCAACGCGTCACTTCCGCCCATATATTCCTATACAATAATCGTTTGTTTTAGTTAACTCTACCACCCCTCAATGTTTGTCCCATGATTTTAGAATCAACCTGTATATATGTTGAGCAAAAGTGGTTAAACTTACAATGTTCATAATGTATGAAAAAAGGTTCGTGTGTTTTAACAACCTGTTTCAGGCATCCATGTCCAAACTCTATGAAGATATCAAGACACAAGCGTCTAGCGATTTGGCAAAAGCCAAGCATGTCGCGCTTACCACTGACAGCTGGACGTCGAATAGGCAGGACGGTTATTTGACTGTGACGGTCCATTTCGCAGTCGAAGATGAATTTACGTCTGCTTCCCTTGGCATATCAGTCATTACAGGAGGACACACAGCTATAAACCTAGCCAATCACATTTCGAAGGTGCCTGCTGTAACAAGAGACAATGCCCCTGACATCACAGCAGCGGTTGAAAGTTTGAACATCCGGCACGTCCCATGCGCTTCACGTACACTGAATCTAGTCGTAAATAACAGCATCGCCAAACCAGAGAGTCGTGATACACTACCCTATCTATGTTATGATATTGTCAGGCTTTTCAAGCATGTGTGTGTTAAGGCTAAGTTAACAATTATTTGTAGGTTCCGGTATTGCTTTAGGGTCAAGGGGTATTTGGATTAATTACGAGTTTATTTTCCTCAATTAGCTTTAATTCTTTATCTGCTAATTGTGAAATTTTATTACTAGACAAAGCAATGTAGCTGCAGACAAACTAAGGAAGATCCAAAGAGAGGCAGGAGGTCCATAGTTAAGACTCGTCTAGCAATGCGTAACGTGCTGGAACAGTAAATTATTTATGATCCAAAGTTTTCTGGAAGTAAAGCATTATATTGTGCAAGCGCTTGTGGACATCGTAAAAGCCCCACGAAATCTAACAGGTCGGGAACTATACTTTTGCGTTGCTGCGTGCCATGTGTTTGTTTCAGAGATATATGACAATTATTATTTCAGCCGAGAAATGAAGTATCCTTGAATAAACAGCAGTGATCCTATCCCCATTACAGAAGATGGCGGCGATGTTGTCAGAGGACGCTACATTGCCTCTTCAAAGATAATTCCTCTTGTGCATGGTCTCTTTCTTCAAGTTCCTGGAGTAACTCCCGAAACGGAAAATGGGAAGGATTCGCAAACCAATGTTTTGGGATCTAGTAGAGAAAGACTCTTCCAAAATGAAAACCGTTCGGTTGCTCGAGGGTCAACTCTCTTAGATCCTAGATTTAAGAAAACGGACTTTCGAGTAGTCGAACATGCAGAAGAAACACATCTTCAGGTTAGAAAATGTATTTCACTCATTAGATGACACACTTATATTATATGTGGTTATTACATTTATACTTTACATACTAATAATGTATATTTTAGGTGGTAAAGGTGCTCAAGACTCGCCTTCAAAAGAAGGATGCACGGAATGACAATAACGAGCCATGCACTGAATCATAACGTGGCTGGGAAGCGCACGATCTGCTGGGATTCATGCCACATTGGATGCTGCCATTCTGTTACGCCAATATTTGCAGATGTCCCCTCTTCCGAGCACAACAAATCCAGTGAAATATTGGTCCGGAAATCAAGGCAAACCGCTCCACGAGATAGCGTTGCGATTTTGTATCATTGTCTCTGCCGCTTCAGTTCCCGGAAAAAGAGATGTTTTTCGCTGCAGGGCAAATTATTTCTGACAGAAGGTCATGTTTGTCGCCCGAGCGAGCTACAATTATGGTTTCTAACCAAGCTAATTCGTATTACATAGACTAACTAATAAACTATTATGTTGGTACGATATATACATTCTTATAACAATGCATTAATTTCGTTATCAGACAGGCGTTATTCTGTATGAACAAAGAAACCGGATCGAACGCGATCGAGACGTAGGTAGTGACTTGCGTTTGACATTGACCAGCTACTTCAGTAGAATTAGAGTACGCATATTACAGTACGCAATTGGAAATAATATGTGCATAAGTTAATTTTGTCTTCCAATAATGGACAAGTATACGAGTATAGAGTCCTCTCACTCGTTGCATATCGTAACATACCGTAAGTAAAATTCAGTGTCCTGCATTTAAACTGCGCGCCACAATTTCAATCGGAGAACTACCGTAGATCTCCGGAGAAACAGTAGTGGCAACTGCTCCCCTCCGCTCCTAACTTTCCCAGCTTTATTTATAATGTGCGTGATGTCTTGAAAGCACTCAACAGTCTTCGTCTGAAGTCTGTGTTCTTTTCGTAGATCAGTTCACATTGGAGGCGCGTTGAATAGTTTCGCAGAAAAAAACGTGAATTACTAACACTCTGCAACGCAGTTCACGGACCAGATCGACGGGAGCCTGAAGTGCACAGAGGAAAACGTTTTGTTGAATCAATCAAAGTTTGTTTGGCGCAACCAAACTAATTGTTTGTGTAGGGGCAAATAATGTATTGTTGACACCAAATTATTTCGTTGTTGTTATTTGGTTGCCCCAAAATAATATAAATTTTCTGCAAATGAATATTAACTTGTTTGGCTCTACGCACATAAAAAATATTCTGTTAATATAAAAGTGAAAACCTAACCGAGATTCGAACCTAGGCCGTTTGCACCTGAGCGCTACGCCCGAAGCAATCTCAGATAAATTGCCTACTGATGGAATATAAATGGTTTTAAATGTATGCGTTTGGAATACTGGCCAACGTTCGCAAAAAACTGTTAAGTTTTATATCTTTACTTTTTATTTTCCTGCTGAACTTATTTTGTTAGGATGTTTAGCCCATTATTAACCATCAATAAACGTACTAATAAACACGGTTACTCTCCTAATTGCCACAAAAATTTCAAATAAATTCAAGAGCTGTATGTTCAAACAAAGGAAATTGAATGAGTAACCAAGCAAATATATAGTTCATTCAGCAAAATATTTTGCTGACAGTATAATTACTTTTGGCTTGACATACATATTTTGTTAATTCAAACGGGTATTTTGTTAGACGAACAAAATTTATTTTGTTGCTTCTTACGTTTTCTTCACTCAAGAAAATATTCTGTTGGGGAAACTAAATATGTATTTTTGGCCCTATAGAAACAGATGTTTTGTCGTCTGGTACAAACCTTTCCCTCAATGTGGGGTATAGAAAGCAGTGTTCATCATGATGAATGTTATTTTTTTTCCATTTATATCGGGTACGTGGTTCGCGAGATATCATTAAGCATCCCAAATTTAAAACGCCCAACCTTTTTGAAAGCAAACACCCGGCGTAGTCAAAAAAACTACAAAGTCGAATATCCTTACTAAGTGCGTATTTGTACCGAGTTTGGCTAAATTCGGTCCACGCGTTCCAAAAGTTTTTAACGGACACACACACAAACACACACAACACAAAGCCGCGCAGACAAGTAAGTTATCTCATAAACCTATCTTTCCTTCGGAACGCTGGCAAAAATTAGATTAACTGTCTTACGGTTGCGTAGTATCTGTGTGTGTTGCTCTTTCGGTGAGAATTCATCACCACGTCAAATCGTTTTTAAATCACATTGACGAGGTAATCGAATAGTTTCGTAATAATGCAGTAGTCAAACAGTTTTTCTACAGTAATACATTTCTTGCTATGTTCACTTAAAATTTAAATATTTTCTTATTGTTGGAAACTTGCTCTGTGGAATGATTAGGTGGATAAAAAAAATGTAAATTGCTGGCCTACGTCTATCTTGCACTTTGGATTTCATCAATTGCGCGTGTCACGTGCGTGTAGAAAAATGATCTGCACGTCTGGAATATTTATGAGTGTCACGGAAAGTAAACATGTCTGAAACACGTAACGAGAGTGGTGACATAACCATCATATAATTTCTTCTTATGTGAATTTTAATAAAAAAATTATTAACCAAAATATATTGAAGTCGTAACTTTAGCGATTCACACGAATTTTATCTAAACGCTTTAAGGATTATCGGTGATTTAGGCTTGCTCAGTGCTAATTGCCATTCTATAAATGTTACCTGAAGGAGTAATATGCATTTACATATTTTAATTTTCTATTATGTATTTAGCGTTTTTAAATAACAAACACATCCAATACAGATGTTACAATTAAAGAAAATATACGTGTTTTTGTAGGCCCTTTATGAATTTTATGGCTTGTAAATCGTCTTGAGGCCTGCAGATATATACGAAGAGTTATTTGACTGGTTAACAGTCAACTCATCACTCATTTGGCTGACAGACAGAAAATAATGAGCTATGTAGTGCACATTACATGCCGTATGTATGTAGTTTATCCAATATAAGAATGATAAGTGCAAAAACAATGAACACACATAACTAGTTTCCCTGTAGCGGTGAATGCAGCGAAGCAAACCACTTATCTGTTCTGAAAACTAATGATTGTATGCCGGCCTAGAATTATCAAACCCTTCGGACCCAGTGTACACATTTGTACAGATATTGTACAGGAAGTACTGTACACTGCGGGNCTAGAATTATCAAACCCTTCGGACCCAGTGTACACATTTGTACAGATATTGTACAGGAAGTACTGTACACTGCGGGGTTCAAAGTACAACGACCATCCCTATGGGTTACTTATCCGTAAATAGCTGTAAATTTCACGTTACGCATGATTCGTATTGCTTATTGGTAGAGACCTGAAGAATTCGCTGATTCATTTTGGGACACGCTAGAATTCAGAACACGTGCGTTTATATAACTTAAGCCATTCGTCCACGCGGTGTTTGACGCCTCCTGGAGAACGCTGCCCAATTGTCGTCTTCCACTGTGACAGCAGACAACCAATGTGCAGTTGCTATCAGCATATTTGTACATAAGACTGTAGAGTAGAGCCTGCAGGTCATTGAACTCGCGAGTTTTTCAGGTCGCGTGTTATTGGTTGGGATAACAAAACAAGTGCTCGGCAGGCTAATAATATAGCACGTATCAAAAACGTATTATTTGCGTCACCTAAATACTAATATAAAAGTGGATCTGGAAAGCCTGAAAAGCTAACAGCATCACGTTGTTATGGAAAGTACAACTTTTATGATTACTAGCTGACTACTCTGTAATCACAGACATTAGTTTTATTGAACTGGGTGACTGTCCCTTCATCTTCAAGGGCTTATTTCACGTGTGTGCAAAGAGGGGTGTTCACCAAACAGTAGTCGAATATCTGGTTGTGTTTTAGTTGATTCATGATTGGAATGGGGGAAAAAGTTTCATTTAAGTGATGCAATTCTGAAAGTCCAAATATTAATCATTAGAGAGATAACTTCAAATGAGACGCTGTAAAAAAAATAGGGTGAACACCGGTATTGCAAAAACGCTAAAAATGCGTGCGAAAATTAAACGGGGTGATTTGAGTTAATATCAACAATATAAATACATTATACTCGGAAGTTAAAAGTGAAACAGCATAGCTTCTAATTTAACGCCATACAATGATTTAAAATTTAAAAAAATTAAAACACCGAAGCACTAAATTTATTTAGAGATATTGACAAAAACTAAACACGAGAAGGACAAATTGTTTGAATTACTACCATATACGTGTTTCCATGAGAATTGAAAAGTCAAAACTAGTTTCCTGGACGAGAATTTCTAGAAAAGAACCGTAGCTTCGACCTCTTTCAAGAAATACTCGAAGGAAGAAAGTAAAAATATCACGAAAATTATGTGTAAAAAAAAACTTCGAAATTTTTTAGAGGTTAACCTGCGCCAGATTTCAAGTATTTATCTTAAATTGTATTTAAATTGCATCATGTCAGCAGAACCGGGCTCCAAAAAATAAACTTTCTTCTTCCTCCATCTGAACCGTCTAAGAGAATGGCCAGGGGGGAAGGAGGAGGGGGAACAAATAAACGGTAATGAAAATTGAAGGATGAGGCATTGTTCAAATTTTCTTCCAAATTAGTATCCTTATCGAAACAATTTCTTAATGGTGTTCCGTATATCCTTCATTCTAGATTAATCCATAACCCATTGCAGGACTCGGAATTCTAAGGAAGTTGTATAATTACTGAAGGGCATCCTTATCAGAAGTTCGGTATAATCCATTTGCGAAAAATATTTTTCGTGTATATGGCCTTATACTGCGTTCTTTATCCGGCCTATAGACAGCTGGTGAAATCCTTCCGGTGTGAGATTAATAAAAACCGAATGTACGACTACATGAGTTTTCGCAAAATGGTAAATTAACACAATCAGTGCCTAATTTGGTTTTCCACACTGGGTGGGAGTGCGTAAAGGTCGAGTTGACTGCAAAGGAAGCAACGTATAGTTTCTCAGTAATACAGTATTTTTGAAGCTACGGTATCAGGTAAATGGGTTGGAGTATCCCGACTTCATGCTAGTCTAATACTATTATCAGTGTCCTAAAAATGTTACTACGAAAATGTGCACAATTCCAAAAGTTTAGAAACTTAAAGGTAGAGCTAAAAATATATTATAAACAAATTTATAAATGTACGTACACGAATACGTGACTATGTTAAATATATACTTTCATCCCCACTGATATGCATTTACAGCGCAAGCTTCACTTTAAAAGGGGGCCGCGGTGGTGTACTGGTCAGACTACTCGCCCCTCACCAAAGCTAATCGGGTTCAATTCCCGGCGGGGTCGCTCCCGGATTTCTGCACGTGGGAATCGTGCCGGGCAATGCCGCTGGTTAGCGGGTTTCCTCTGGGATCTCTAATTTTCCTGACTCTTGCATTCCGGTGCCACTTCATACTCACCTCACTTCACCTTCATCAGCTCTGAAAAACTCACAGCTACCCTAATCTCTTCACTTCACTTCGAAACACGTTTTTTCCCACGTAGTTAATCATTGAATCTATTTTATTTTATAGGCTCGGGTCGACTATCGCCCGCTGGTATTTAAAAGGCGATCAATCAAAACAAATTAAAACCAACTGAAAAAAAAACTTGCAGTAACTGGAGCAAAAAAAAAAGAAATTGACTTATTCTTGCGGTTACAGAGATATTTCAACTTTTAAAAAAAACCTTTTTCTGGAAGGCAATATTAACCCGGCGAGATTGCTGTCATTTTCATAATAATTTATTTTCATAAATAATTTCTGCACATATATTCTTTATATAATTAGTAATACGCCACCTTTTAGGAGCTAGTTGTATCTTAGGAAGTGTGTATCAAAGAATCAGAATACTATAAAATGTATCGTAACAAAAACAGTCAACATCTCATACTATGTCTGAGATTTTACTTTGCAATTACTCGGTTATGTGTGTTTGACATTAAATTGGAAAATGGTGAGCTACATGACATTATAATCCGATTCAAATATTGTTTATGTGTGTCAGCTAAATTTCATACTATAAAAATTCTTATTTTTTTAACATGTAGATAAATTTAGAAACTGTTAAAATCAGTGTATCTGATAAGCTACAGTCATGTTTTTGTCTATTATTTGGAGTCCTTCCCTCAAAGTACTGCACCCTAGACAATTTCGCTTCGGGGAAAAAAAAATACTTTCCCTCGTGCGTTGGGATAGTTTATTCTTCCAGACTGGAAAGCAGTGAGTTCTGTGCCTGAGAGCCGTTTGTTTTCTTTTGTGACCGCGGCAGGAGTTGTCGAGGAACAGGTAGAGTATAACACGTGATGTCCGCCCGTTGTGTGCAGAGCGTCTCCCAAGGTAACTCGCTCCGCGAGGTCCAGGAGAGCACGCCCACAGCCACCGGGATACAGCTAACCCCGAGCCCATCTGCCATCCGGGAAAATGTCCTCCAGTCTTCGCTTGTTTGCTACCAGCGTCTGGAAGTAGATCACACACACACGCGCGAGGCTTAATCCCTCGGCAAACATCGAGAGTCTGTTTCATGAGGTGCCATCCGGGACCCACTGAGCGACACGGAAGTCGTGGAGCGTGTAAACACGCGGCTACCCGCGGGGCTGTGCTTCGGGGCTCAGATAAACGTTAGTGCGTTTCGGTACGGTCAGAGTGTACTCGTCTCGACGGCTAGGAGGGAACGTCGGTCCAGTGTTTGCAGGGAGAACGAAGTGACTCCTCCTCGGCGAACAGCGGCGATTGTGGTACACTAACGGAACGCACTCCGTGCATGACAGGACCAAGTCTTCGTTTTGCGTAGGGTTGAGTTTATATATATATATATATCTTATCACATATCTAGTCATTTGACAGTCAAGCACCAATAGGTCCAGCGCTCTCAACTGTACGAAACGCAAGAACTCCCGAAATCTGCACAAAGCTGCACCTCACAGTATTTACCTCAGTCGGATGTGACGTCATAATTCTTTTGCGCAGTGTTTCTTTCTCTTAGTTGGTGCGGATTATTTTGGGGGCACTTTGTACAGGACGAAACACACGTCCTGCATGAGATTTAGTGGCGGACACATTTGAAATGAAGCGTTGGAAAAAATTCCCGTCCTGTAAACAGGCATATTTCAAAGTAAACACCACCTGGAAAATTAATGGTATTAAAATGCTTCCAGATAACAAACCAAAATAATTTATATGTTGAAATGTGTTATTGAGAAATGTAAAGTTATAATTTATTGGACACATATTGCGTTTTGTGTAGACTTTGGATTAAGAATCGACATAGCATTGGCATATTAATGATCTGTAGTCATTTCACGCTTTCACGGTATACTAATAATTACGTGCGTAGTCATGTTAGTCTTTACATGTGGCAAGAGAACATACAACAGACAAAAACAAGAATGTAGCCAGGTCTTTAAAAGCCTTCGCAGCAACCGGGTACAAACTGTAGCTATTGCGGTATTCAATAAAAAATTCGTGCATTTAAAACTAAAAAAAAATGGTGAAAAATAACTTTAGAAATGCACTTTGTGCTCGAATCAGTAAACAAAGATTATTTTAAGGGTTTCGTTGTCGCTCTTTCTTTCTGAACGTGACGTGAAATGGGACCCCGGGATTCAGAAGCGACAGGACTTACGGGCGAGGAAGACGGAAGAGGGCCCAATGAAACCTACTGACTAGATGACTACCATCCACCGAGTTTGAAAACAGGAGAGTCTAATTTGAAGATTGGCGAGCTGAGCGTATGGGTAATGAGACCGGAAATGAACAAGTGTGGCTAAAAATTTACCCACAACTCTCTGTAAAAATTACGGGACACGTTGCTTCTTCAATAACGGACTTTCAATAGAATTCACGGAAATTTCCGTGATTCACAAAACCAGCCCGTAAAATTTATGTTATGTTTGTAATTGTGTCGCAGTTAATTAGACACGCCCAGGTGGAATAGGAAGCAATTACATGCCTGCTAGGAAAGAAGTACCGAATCCCTCGACCCCTGGTCTGAGGTGAGATTGGCCACACGCTGGGGCAACAGCCAATGAACAGAAAGCTGAGGCTCAAAAATTACATACACTCTAAATCCTAATCAGTGATATCAATCCGTGGAAAATCTTTCACTGAAAGTTAGTTTATAAGCTACTGCTGACCGGCGAATCAAGCAAATTAACTGGGAACACGTGATTTATAGCTGTGGAATTCTTGACATTTAGTGGGAAATCACAAATTAATCAGTGAAGTTCAACCACTATATTAATTAGTTATCTGGCACTGATTATAAGTTGCTCAATTCTCACTGTTTTCGCTGATTTGGCTCAATTCTCACTTATTCAAGTTGAGAGTGTGGGACCGTGTAGTTCAGCCTACGGGCTGTTTAAAAGTCAAAAATGTCCTTTCATTATACATAACTTTTTCAGTTTCTAATAATGTCCTNCAAAAATGTCCTTTCATTATACATAACTTTTTCAGTTTCTAATAATGTCCTGAGTGTTTAAGGTATATGTAACTGTTTAAGGTGCCTGGCGCTACCTTTTTATGTTTTTAGGGATAGGTATAATTGAGATGGACATTCTTATTGCTGTAGAAACTATAATTTTCTGATTATAGTGGCGAAGAAAGGACTATAGACTCGGCGTTGTTCATCCCCAAAATTCGAAATTACGCGAAATACGAAGACGTTCCGTAATTTTGATTTTTGGACCACAGCTCCATTCTCCGTAATTATGGATAGCGTTCTCGTACCATTAGCTGCACTTTTCCGTGAACGTAAAGGAATTGTTTACAGTACGTGTGCGATTGACACTAGCAGCGGCTTCGCTTCTGTGTACTGAGTTGTTCTTTGCTGCAAAACAAACATGCCGCTCCGACCAACCTGCTGGAGAGAGAGAGAGAGAGAGAGAGAGAGAGAGAGAGAGAGAGAGAGGACAATAGACGAGATGAAATGAGCTGTCAGTGAACAAATATNGAGAGAGAGAGAGAGAGAGAGAGAGAGAGAGAGAGGACAATAGACGAGATGAAATGAGCTGTCAGTGAACAAATATTTCAGTGAAGACAGACGCTCTTAGAGATAGTCACTACATCACTACAATGATCGCCACAATCCCATCATGAGAAATGAGATGCGAGATTCGGAAGGTCCGGGTATTCGTTTATTTACATATACTATTTAATATACTACTTATAAATTTATATATACTACTAATATACCAATACTTGTATACTACAACCCATCTCAAAATATTGTCTTTTTGTCTTGCAAAACAGTGGCTTTTCAAAAATGTTGACATACTACCTTCCTTAATTACTATGAAAATATTTCTGTGTTATACTACCCCAAATCATTGACTGATTATGTTTGCGAAATACATGTTCTATTCCAGAAGGTTTGCTAATATTTTCGTCACGACACAGTATAGATAACTGATTCCCAAGCGTTTCAAAATTGTTCCAGAATCACTGCCTCAGTTACATTCTAACTGGTAGGAGCTGAGAAGAAGTGATTATTTTTGCAGACACAGAGATGGCAGGAATAAGAGCAGTCATACAATACAGACTTCAGGATGTGAACTATGTTACACCCTACGCCTTAATTAACCCAGAATAACGTAAAACCAGATCAGTACTCCCAGGTTTCCGACAAAAACACGTAAATCCAAGAAGGCGGGGATCGATCATTCCTGAAAGCTCAGCTCTTTAGCGCCGGCGTGGGTGAAAAGAGACATATACGCAGCAGTGGCACAATGCCTGCATGAAGGGAACGGGAGTATCCCGAGAAAACCCATACACCACTGGCAACGTCTGCCACGTTCCTCACGTGCAAAAAGTGGGACTGGCGCTCGCCTGAAAGCAAACTCTTGCTAGGAGGCGGGTGTGTTGGCAACGCGAGAACAACGACCATCGCATGAACGACGAAAGAAAATAACTTAATTTTAGTTCTTATCTTCGTGCCGAAGTCAGTTGCAAATTAAAGAAAAGTAGGTTGATTTTTTCTTTTGCTCTCTCTCTCTCCCTTCCACCCCCTCCCACCCTATTTAACTTGTTTTTAAGTAACAAGAGTGTAGAGAGATTGCATGGCTTTGGGTAAAACAGTTGCCAGGGGAAACTGCAGTGGCCCACAATGTACCAATGATAGAGGTCGCAGTCGGCTAGCTTGGTTGGTAACAGCGGATAGACAAGCCACAATGCCGCAGATCACTCATCAATTATAATCGATTCATCGATTGTACATATAATCGACATACATATAATACCTAGATTACCATGAATAATTATTCATGGTAATCTAGGTTCTTTATAAAGACCTGCATGCCATGTACTTTTTTTTTACCCGTGTTGTATTCTTCCTCCATAAGTAAAATCTACATTGTCAAAGCTCTAATGACGTTATCTCACGCCAGTTAAGTGAGACCGTGAAATTGTTGGGAACGTAATTGTGTTATTAGTGAGTGAAGTCTCAGTTCTTGCATGAAATAAAATTAAACCAAATGAAAGAAAATCGAGAATCCAAGTTTTTTAACGTTATTTTTTCTACATTACTGCCACCTTTACCTGGGACAATTGCAGTCTATGGGTCCGTTAAAGTATATGCAGTTAGTAAGAGTGATACATTTTTTTTCTCCATATTTGTATTTGAAAAATGCTCAATTATCCGCATTTCATCTGCACCTAGTGTGTTTCATCAATTGTTCGTGCTTTCCTCGCATTCGAAAGGTCTGCAGTTTTCTTTAATTTCCGGTCGACTGCANGTGTGTTTCATCAATTGTTCGTGCTTTCCTCGCATTCGAAAGGTCTGCAGTTTTCTTTAATTTCCGGTCGACTGCACTGGGAGCGATTTATCTGCACGAAATATTTACACACATCCCGAACGAATATCGGATTCTCAGTTTTCATTCGTCAAGCGCTATTGCACAAAATGAAATTAGGCCAACTTCAAACGAAACCAGAATGTTTGCGTCGCTATTGAGGGCACCCAATTTATATATATATCTAAGGAAAACTGATTGATCTACAGTAAACATATATGTTGGATTGTTTTCGTACAAGAAACGCCTACGAAGATTTGGTTGTGATATGTAAATTAAAACAAATATTACACATTTCTTTGCTTTATGATTTACGTTAGGCTTTCTTATTTCTTTCTTTTGGGTTATGGGGTGCTGCTCCCCCCCCCCCCCC
>NQII01006792.1:65987-85560 GCA_002778355.1 Clitarchus hookeri | reverse complement strand
TTCCCCTCCTGCCATGTTCCTAGTGAACATTAATGTATACGAATTTAGGGAAAATATGGTTTTAGGAAAAACTATTTTTTTTAATGTAAGAACAATAAATCATAAAAGTTTGTTGGTATGTACATTTTAAAATACTATTGAAGGACGTTAACAGTTCCAATAGAGCGGACTTAATTACCACTAACAATGTAACTCGGTGTTTGGCCCTTTCTTTCTCGCAGGTTTGATAATGACCCTGAATTATTTAAGTCGTCCAGTTACAAAATAAACAAGAATGTACTTTACTTTTCAAGCGTAGCATGTTTTTAAAATTATTTCGTAGAACTTTCTGTCACTAGTAATCCAGGTTACGATGACATAATAAGTTTTGAATTAATTGTAAATAAATATTTATCGAGTTGTTAGGTAAATTAGTCTAATCATTGCGCATATTTATAGACTTTAAATAATATACACCAGTATATTTGTCACACACTTAGCCAGTTGTANAGTCTAATCATTGCGCATATTTATAGACTTTAAATAATATACACCAGTATATTTGTCACACACTTAGCCAGTTGTATGCAATGACATAAATTTTAAACTTCACTAATTTAATGAAAACACAATGTAACTAAGACAACTAAATTGACTTTCTATTCAATCGTAGGGCGTAAATCACAATAAGGCGATCCTATTTACAGAACACTGCGACAGTGTCCTGTGCATTCGACCANAGTCTAATCATTGCGCATATTTATAGACTTTAAATAATATACACCAGTATATTTGTCACACACTTAGCCAGTTGTAGGCAATGACATAAATTTTAAACTTCACTAATTTAATGAAAACAAAATGTAACTAAGACAACTAAATTGACTTTCTATACAATCGTAGGGCGTAAATCACAATAAGGCGATCCTATTTACAGAACACTGCGACAGTGTCCTGTGCATTCGACCAGACTCAAGCACTAATGGCCGGTTGCACCATTGAAGTTCATCTCACGAACCGAGATCATGCCTGAACTTGATCTAAAATCGACACAGAAAACTGTTGCACCATACGAGTTCAGAGCATGACTGGCGATAGAGATGAACCTCATTTAGAACCGCATTCGACCGGACTCGAACACTAATGGCCGGTTGCAACATTGAAGTTCATCTCTCGAACCGAGATCATGCCTAAACTTGATCTAAGATCGACACAGAAAACTTTTGCACCATACGAGTTCAGAGCATGACTGGCGATAGAGATGAACCTCATTTAGAACCGCATTCGACCGGACTCGAACACTAATGGCCGGTTGCAACATTGAAGTTCATCTCTCGAACCGAGATCATGCCTTAACTTGATCTAAGATCGACACAGAATACTGTTGCACCATTCGAGTTCAGAGCATGACTGGGGATCGAGGTAAACTTCATTTAGAACCGCTGCATATGGTTGTTCGAAATCTCGACCCGAGATCAAAGTAGTTTCTAAAAGCACCAGTAAATATATTCCTTTACAATAAATAAACGTAATAATATTTAAATTGTTTAAATATGGGATTAGTTATTTTTTACTGTTATAAAATATAAATTGAGACATGTAACAAAGGCGTAAAATCTCATGCATTTATTTAAATAATGATGTAAGAATATTTTGTAAAGATAGCTAAATTAATGCTTATCCCTCCGAGCAAACACAACGTAAAAATGGAACAGCCATTCAGAATATCACACACTGGCCTAATTTTTCACACGAGCCAAGTCAAAAAGTGAATCTCACGTAGAAAGTTTTGCTCACGAAAAATTATACGTCGCCGATAAATGTAGTTTGAAAATGCAGCAACAGATAGCAGTATAACAAGTATTTTGTTGGAAATATCGTACAACATGATACTAATTTAAAGATTACTCAGTGAAATTCGTACAACTACTACTTTAAATAAAACAGATAAAATATTGCAGAATATAGTTTTACGTCCAACCATCTTCAGAATATTAACGTAAAAAATAACGAAAGAAAGCGTTTGTAAAGTGCTTCCAGTCAACACAAAACGGAAACGGGAATTTTGTAATGCATTCAGCGAGTTTTATTCCAATAGAAGCGTAAGATATATGTCAACACGAACTCATTAATTTTTTTCCTAATTTCAAAACAAACAGTTGCATCATGATGTCACAAAATGAGTGCCAATAACAAACAGTGTTGCATAGCAATCCTAGTTCCGAACCGAGATCAGAAGATCTACGATCGGATCTCGGCGAGTCGCGTTTGTGCAACACTTGTATATTGGAAGTCGGATCCAACTGAAGATCATGTTTGAACCGAGATCTTGGGATCTCGGTTCAAGGCAGCTAACGGTGCAACTAGGCAAAAGCCTCCCGAAGAAGAGTCGTTTACGCTACTGCATGATAAGACAATGTTTGTTTACGTCAGCGGACAGCGGCGTTACATGAAAGTGGCGTCGAACTTAATGTAATGAGATTACACTGAAGAGCAAAAAAAACTGGTATAGGCGTGCGTATGCAAATAACAGAGGTATGGAACCAATCAGAGTAACGCGATGCGGTTGGCAGCTAGATTGGTTACTGCTGCTACAATGGCAGGTTATCAAGATTTAAGTGAGTTTTAACGTGGTGTTATAGTCGGCGCACGAGAGATGGGACATAGCATCTCCGAGGTAGCGATAACATTTCGATGTTCGCGTACGACCATTTCACGAGTGTGCCGTGAATATCGGGATTCCGGTAAAACATCACATGTTCGACATCGCTGCGGCAGGAAAAAGATCGTGAAAGAACGAGACAAACGACGACTGACGAGAATCATTAAACCTGACAGACGTGCAACCCTTTCTGAAATTGGCGCAGATTGGATTTGTGAACTGCCCTGCAGGATTCATGATGTGAATATGTCTCCTGCGTACCTTCAGACATTAGTCAAGTCCATGCCACGTCGTCTTGCGGCACTTCTGCGTGCTCGCGGGGGCCCTGCACGATATTAGACTATTAGGCAGGTGTGCCAGTTTTTTTTGGCTCTTCAGTGTATTATCCTTTACATTGATCCATAGAACATGAGCGCGAGGTTTTCGTTTACTTCAGAGAACGTTGCGTTCAATAATCCCACAGTGGTCACGATTTCTAAACGTTCATGCAGATGTTGCTAGGAGACTGGACAATTGTCTTGCAGTTGGTGTAAAAGTCCCAGCGAAGTCCCAGGCAAGTGGTTTGAATCCCGAAACTACAGAGCACCTAACGATTCAGAGGTTAAACAGACGCCTGTATCACGCGGACTCAAGCCGCACACGCCAGCAAGATGGCGGCACTGACCGGCAACATGTCGGAACGCCGTTCGCTAATCAGCGCCTGGTAACTAACCTGTCAGTCATCAACCCAGCCAATGCGGAATCTTCGGCAGCACACAGCAGCCCATCAGGCACAAGGACCGTTTACGCAGCCTCACGCAGCCAATCAGCGAGCGGGTACGCCCACATCAAAGGAACCGCCACGCCATCCCACTTTGTGTACTGAACTACCCTGAGCCACTATAACCAGGAGGTTACGCCATTAAAATGTGTCAGTACTTTTGGAATACGACGAACCAGAAGTCGACAATGTAATTTTTTTACTTGTATGAGCCACTGTTGCCTGTATTTATTTCAACTGCAACTTGCTTTCTTTCTTCCTTTTCTCGCACATTTATTTCATCCTTTCTCGATATTGTTCTCTTCTCTCCTCAGTACAAACGACTTTTCTCTTTTTTCTTGGTTTTTCCCTGGAAACCTGAACATTTTTTTGCAAATTGTCCCCAAGTAATGAGCGTCTTCTAATCTCTTCTTGGGTAATTGTGATTTCCTCCATGTCCTTTTCAGTTTCTTTAATCCATGTGTTGTCAGTTTCAAATTTTTTGAGTAGGTGGAAAATTTTCCTGAGAGTCTGTTTGAGCCCATTCTTTGAAGGTGTCCATGAAGTGAAACTCTTCATCCGATAAACTGCGTCTGCAATTGGAGTCACGAGACGCCAGCCGGACAAACTAGAAACTTTCCGCAGTCATTTNTCATCCGATAAACTGCGTCTGCAATTGGAGTCACGAGACGCCAGCCGGACAAACTAGAAACTTTCCGCAGTCATTTTCAATGCAATTACGCAGTCATTCTGCAGTAGATATGGGAATGTTATCTATTCTTATCGAAATACGCTGAGTTATCTTGCTCGGTTTTCTACGAACTATCTAACAGTGATAAATTTTCGATCCAACTCCGGTTGCAGAAGCGTAGCTAGATACCCTACAATTTTGCGCCATGAATCAACGGCTCAGTTGCCACGGGCCTCCATGGACACGTGGAGCGTTCCTTGTTTGATTGGCTGTTCCTTTCATTCCAAGCCATTTATTTACCTGCCTTGTCAGAACGGAATTGAACCACTTGAAGACCATAAGAATTTGCCTATTGTCCTCTTGTGCTTGTCTGGCAGACGTTTGTGAAATTGCGCTAGAGCGTAGATCTCTTTCAGGACTAGCCCGGTGGTCCGCAATGATGAGACGAGCCCAGAATGACCCCGTAGTGACCTTGCAGACGACTGTGGAAAGTTTGTTAATCAGTCCGGCTGGCATCTGGTGACGTCATTTGCAGACGCAGTTTAGCGGATGACGATGCACCGTATTGCTGGCAAGTAAGGGCATCTTCTGTCTTGCGCAAACGGAGTTGTTTAAAGAAATCAAGCTCTTCGGGAATTCCTATATTTTCTACATTTTTACCATGTTACATACTTTTTCGTTCTTAATAAACTTAAAAAAAACACGACAATGACGAAAAATGACTTGAAAAACTGCACTCTAAAATCCAAATTGTTAAAACTGCTCGAAGCAAGCAAATTTTACTGCAGATATGTTGAAACTGCTCCAATTGAATTAGTAAAAATCTACTTATCACTTTAGTTTTTGATGTATACTTATTAAACAGCGTTTTCTACTGATTTATAGTGAATTGCACTGGTCGCGCAATAAAATCTCAGTGTTTGCCACTGATTCACCAGTAGTTAACAGTTCAGTAAAAAAAAATTATGCTGACTCAAACCAGTGATATTATTTTAGAGTGCAATGAAAAAAATTTATATGTGGTTTTAATTTATATATTTTTTTTCGTTAAGAATTCGAAATGTAACCAAAGTTATGCGATATACTACAGCTCAAAATAACTGTTCGTGTCATCAGGATGTTATGAAGAATATTTTTCGGAAATTCGTTATGGTAATTCCTTTGTATTTCAGTTTAAATTTTTGAGCTAAATTTTAAAGTAAAAATATACATTAGATGAAACCTTACCTCAGGTTAACTAGTGTCAGAGCAATGATAAAAATAGAAACTGTAACATAATGTTCCGCGATTAAAAATAATACTTTTACCGAAACCAAACATCATTTTAAACACACCTTTTAAAATCTGCACGCATTAAAATTTTATGTAAAAGTTATTATATATTTTTTAATAACATGATAAATACATACCACTTTTTTTTTAAATATAAGGAATTTTTATCAAGTTATCACTGATATCATGTCAAGAAAACATTAAATATCTTCAAAATCTATAAAATAATTTTGCTCTTGAACGGTTTTAATAGAGTCGAAGTTAGTGTTTCACATCGGTCAGTTAAGCAAAGAAAGACTTAATATGCCTGGTCCTCAGTATTACAGTGCACTGAGCCTGCTGCATTCGAGGCTCTGAAATTTTTTAGCTATACTGAGGGGGGGGGGGCTCCTCCTTGCCACGTGAACACAAATTTCAGCGCGAACGACTGCCGATGATCCTGGTGTCCCAATAGGGATCATCTACATAAACTCCAATAACTCGATTTAAGAACCAGTCACGATTTGGGAGAGTCAAACCACTTACTTTAACACCAAGTCATTGCAATTCCTGAACAGCCTTTCACCGATAAACGTACTGAAAAACCTTCACACGAACACAATCTTTTGATAAAACGGGGGCAGCGGTGGCGCAGTGGCCAGGGCGCTCGCCTCCCACCACGGCGATCCATGTTCGATCCCCGGTGGGTCCACTCCCGGACTTTCGCATGTGGGAATCGTGCTAGACGATGCCGCTTGCCACGGGCTTTCTCGGGGTACTACCATTTCCCCGTCCTTGCATTCCAATGTCGCTCCATTCTAGGGCTTCATTTATGTCATGCCCGGGGATGACGGTCCCCTACGGGTCCCAGCTGGAAAGACCGTCACTCGGAGGGTGTTGCTTTGCCCTGGGTGCACTCCCCACACGCCATTATTATTATTTGATAAAACTATACTCTAAATCTGAATCAGTGATTTCGATAAGCAGAATTACTTTACTGAATCTTCAGTTAATGAGCTGTTATTCACCAGTGAATCAGTGGAACGCACTATGATTTTACTGCCGTGCCAGAAAATTCACCGGGAATCAGTAAAAAATCTCTGTTTGATCAAACAATACCAGCGACTAAAATGATCAGTAGAATGTTATTGATTCAAGCNGAATCAGTAAAAAATCTCTGTTTGATCAAACAATACCAGCGACTAAAATGATCAGTAGAATGTTATTGATTCAAGCAGAGCAATTTCAACATGTCTGCTATCAAATTCGCTTATTTATTTGAGGCAGTTTTTAACTGTCTCGATTTTAGAGTGCGTATCACAGTGATAGTCATGCGGCATGCCTACATTCTTAAAAGAAAAACACATCGAAATGTCTTTCATCTAAATCCTGAAAGGCAAACTTGCCNATGCGGCATGCCTACATTCTTAAAAGAAAAACACATCGAAATGTCTTTCATCTAAATCCTGAAAGGCAAACTTGCCTAAATCTCTATTAAATACACGTGTTCCTCTTAATATTGTATTTCAACACGAATTCTCTTAAATTCCTGAAGGGGCTTATTGGTAAAATGTTTTTAAATTATGAATTTGACGGGATTGAATCCAGTTGTTATGCCACTCCACTACCTTGTTCGAGATCAACACTGTAGGTCCGGTCCGCTTATCTGTATCGGACTGTGATGCGAATTTCGGGTTATTCCACGCAGCTTTGTTGTCGACTTCAGGTGCAGTAAGGGCGCTTGTCTGCAAGCTTGCACAGACAAATGGCTTGTCGGGGCTGGAGTGACGCCTGGCAGGGCTTGACAAAGGCCTCTTCTATTCCCTGGGTCTGGATGCACGTGGCCAGAGACAGCGATTTCCCGCGAAGTAATCTGTTTGCAGGGCAGCTTCCGATGTCCTCGACACTCTTTAAGGATCTATTCGCGCGCTACACCAGCTGTACGCGTGAAATGCTTTTCCGTTTTCAACTGACCCTCAACACGAACATCCGTATGTTACGGAACAAAAAAAATGTTAGGATTAATTAACAGCATGCCAGACGTCAAAAATCTATGCATTTTACTGGCAGTTACAATTGGTCGTCGTGTGTTGCCAATGTACATTTTGACTAAGGCGCATCTAGAGCATTGTTACGGGATTATGACTGAACCAGATTTTTGGAAGTCGTGTGAAATNACATTTTGACTAAGGCGCATCTAGAGCATTGTTACGGGATTATGACTGAACCAGATTTTTGGAAGTCGTGTGAAATAATTTGCATTCCATGCCCAAAGTTAACAATATTGTGCACGTGTTATAATTTCGCATGCTCGCATTTGAAATCTGTCGACTATCGGTATTAAAACGTGAGTGCAATGCAAAACCACAACTGTGCAAAATATTTCTAGGGGCAAAATTGTATCAGATCGAATAACGATCGCCTATTTTGTCTCTTTGGCAGCGATGCCAAGGCTTTCCGCTACAATTTTAAAATTTCGTCAGAAAATTACTTGTCTTCCTCGCTGAAACTAACCATTGTTATTTTGTTGGAGTAGAAGACTTTCTGCCCTTAGAGCTTAACTGTATAACGTACACACATGTCATTGCAGGATGAAAGTGAAATACGTATTTATAAAAGTTTCTTCTGCGCATTACACTAAAATAAAGGGAATAAACAAATATTATTTTACGTCTGGATTTGGTGCCTTCAACGAAATCATAAATTATTAGTAGTCATAAACTTGCATAATTTTTCATGATAAAAGTGGTTAGCTATCTTCAGTCTATTTTGGTTAACAAAGACAAGACTGATACACAAATAATGCAAGAGATTGAACTCTAGAATTCGCAAGACCGTACTGCACTAGGCGTAAGCAATGTGATTTGAAACATTAGTGTAACATTTGTAGAAGGTACACAGTCAACGAATTAGCATCAAATGTGAATGACGCATCGCTGCATAACAGGAAAGCGACTGCATGGGAAATCAAATGCCATGATGAAAATCAATCTAATATAAGGGTGGATTTGTTGCACTTGTTTATCTTCTGTCTGAAAAATTACTTTTGCCTATGATTACCTGTTTCAACACGCTAGCCTATAGGTAGGAGCAGTGATAATTCGCGAAAAGATTTCGAGACAAGATACAGTCCAAAGCACTGTAGAGTCGTCCAGCTTCTTTCATTGGCTAAAAAATGTTCTGGCTCGTGTTAAGCGTTTGCGCACGAATCACGAAGATTCGGTGTCGGAGTTACTTAGTCCTGGGTGGCTTGGTCAAAGACGGACACGGCACCAGCAGCCAATGGAGGTATAACAACAGCTGAGGTGTGTATATATTATTGAAGTCTACTGTGTGCCCTACCTATCTATAGGTGTGGGTCATTTATTAACTGACGTTAGGACACACCTAAGCGTTTTTTACGCATAGTATGTTAACATGGTGAGTTCACAAACCTAGCTCTTTCGTTATTGGAGTGCATAATGTGTACGGAAAGACAGAACATTTTGTGAACTTTTTTTTTACACTGCAGAAAATAACAATTTGATTTTCCAGAATACTATAGTGTGAAAAATACTTGAGCTATTTATATAACTACTCGTTATTATCAATAAAACCTACCATCGTTGAATAAGGGATTGTCATCGATCATAAAATAAGGTGATAAAATTTCTAGAACGAACCGAAAAAACCATTTTTTATTTCGCAACACACCCAACATTTTTTTTACGATATCTTAAGAATGAAAGCGTATCTTTATTAATTTAAAATGCATTTCGCGAATCATTTGTAGCAAAGTAAATGCAGTTCGTTTCATTTCAGAATTTAGAGAGAAAGTTACAAACTGTTATAGTAAATGTTTGCCTCGCCATTCCAAGACAACTTATTTGATGTATTTTTTTATTAAGAGTAATATTTAAACTTTACCCCATTCCATGGGAACGGAAAAAAAAATGAGACATTTCTGTTCCTTTTCAAAATTCCGCTGGAGAGTTTTATATGCGCTCCGTCCGTTTCATCATTTCAAATGATGCCCCTGGCAGCAATTCTCAGACTTGTTCTTCTAAAAATGTGATACTCGCGCTTGATACCTGAGACATTCATTTCTTTCCCCGCTTGACGTCACTGTGATACGAAGAGCGGGCGTCAGGGGGTGTAACAGTTTTCCTTTACCTTCCCCCTGAATTCCAGCCGCGAGGGATTGCTGATAAGGCCGAAAGTGGCGCAATACGTAAGGTAAATAGCACGTAGACAACAACTGTGTTTGCGGGATATTCGTTGTGCGCTTTCAGAGTGGAATTTCAAGCATGTTACTCTTAAATTAAATTCGTGCCTCGAGGGGGGTAATTGAGATAGCCTTTTAAGGAATATTAACGTTAATTATCGGTGCTTGTTAAGGTTGCGCACTCTAGCTTGCGGCCTACATACGCCCGTATTAACGGAAACAAAACCAGTCCCGGCCAGCTGTTCAACCTGCCGCAGCTTAACATTACCTCTCAAGGACGGATGTCGTAGCCGGCTCCGTCTGCACGTGACGTCGCGAGATATGTGTGGGGAATGCGCCTTGAAGGTCCGTCATCTCAGTTTCAACTTCACGTTCTTTAACCACCTTAAGTGGCACTGAAACAGTCTCGCGATATGGCGTACCAAAAATTTACCAGTCCAATCTTAGATATTAAATTTATTCCAAATCAGTTATTTTCTTTAGTGATATAACATAACACTTAATTTTCACAAGGATTTTTTTTTCCGTTAAATTTAAAAGCGTAACATTTTAAATCTTCGACAGTTTGTGTATCTCCTATAGTGGAACTTGTAAAATTTTTTATTTTTTTCAGATACTGGTTGCATTTATTTTAACATGATTTTTATCGCGTGTATGCTAAAATAAAAACATTACTACTGTTAGAATCCAGTTTTATAATCGCATATATTATCTACGTGTTGTATGCTGGTTCAAATCAATTTTTTAGTTAATAAATATAACGGTACTCTATTTACAATTTAATTTGAAAATATTTTTTTTCGTAGCACTTCTTAAACCATATAGTTATTTGGTGGCAGTGTGCTATATAGTCAGGCATTTTTCCCCAAGTGGCATCTTGTACCAACATAGCCGAAGAAAGACATAATGATTCCTAGAATTGTGTGTTCTTGTTATGCACTTCTTGTACATCAAGTTTTGGGTCAATTAAGAAGTGCTTACAGGAATTCATATTCAACTATTTAAACCGGAAAGCAACCAAATTGAAAAAAAAAAAAAAAAAAGCCCCCTCTAATTGAGCAGTAACTACTTTAACTTCAAACTTGATGTAATTCAATGGCAAGTCTCAAAAGTTACAAAATGTCTCAAAAGCATGACGTGTCTACTTGTTTACTGGCATTGAAGGCAAGCAACATGCCAACAGAGGGATACCAGTACTGCTGGGGCTGAAGTGTCTGAGAGGTTAGCCTGCTCGCCTCGCACCAAGTCGAACCGGAGGCGAACCGAGTACAATCCCCAGCCGGGTCACTCTCGGATTTCCGCATGTGGGAATCGTGCCGGACGATGCCGCTGGTAGGCGGGTTTTCTCCGGGATATCCCGTTCCCAGCGCCCTTTCATTCCGGCGGTGCTCCATGCTCGCCTCGATCACCCTCATCGGCTCTCTAGACCTCGCAGTTACGAGCTGCCCAAATATATCCTCTCACTCGCCATTTCTGCTGGTCCATTTATTCCCACTTATAGATGTCCTATTGGTAGAAATGTAACCAGACGTACTCACTACAATGTAGAATGTCCACCACGCACTGATTGTTAACCAATGGAGTGGCGAGTTGTGACATTTATAAAGTTTTCAGATATACTTCACAGGTTTTTCGCTCAATCTTTTACACGTTTGAGTTATTTTAAAAAATAATATGTTTAATTTACGAAATGTATTGTTGATGGGCGAGTCTGCTTTCAGGTGTGAACAAATCTTCATAAAATTAATGTCGGAGCTACTCACACAAATAAGCGTCAAAGACGTGTGAATAGACGTAAAAAAAAAAAGCTGAACGAACTCGTAAATATGGATAGAAAATTGTGCGAATTCATTTCAGAAGAAAAGCTTACTTATAACTTGTGTACACTTGAATTGATTTTCCTATTGAATTGCAATATACTACACACAAAAAAATATTTTTTACACAATAACAGGTACTAAATCTTGAGCTACCTGGTTTGGGGTAAATTTGGCTATTCTCTAGACCAATATNGTTTTTACACAATAACAGGTACTAAATCTTGAGCTACCTGGTTTGGGGTAAATTTGGCTATTCTCTAGACCAATATCCTACACTCTAAAATTGTTTTTGTACTTTTACAAGAAAAATCCTTGGAAACCCATTTGCTAAGAAAATACATTGTAAAACTACAAACAGTTTTCTTATAAAATTGCAAAACATATATTTGTAATATTAAAAACAATAGCCTTGTATTAAATCATACATTATTGAGAAGTGTACATAAAATTATTTAGTTTCTTTTAGAAAACAAATATGATGAATTATTAACAAAGAATAACTAAAACATTTTTTAAAATTATATTATAATTTACGAAAAAATACACTTGGTAGCACGNAATTATTAACAAAGAATAACTAAAACATTTTTTAAAATTTAATTATAATTTACGAAAAAATACACTTGGTAGCACGCGGATCAGAACCCACGCCCCTAGTATTAATAAATCACATCCTTAACCACAACGCCACTTTGACTTATGTATGTAATACTGATTTGTATAGTAAATATAGCTGCAAGTACCAACAAAATACTAGGGAAGTTATTTGATTAAGAATAATGAGTTTTCATTTTAAGAGTTCTGTTATTCAGTTAAGAGATTTAGACGGCTCTTAACAACGACGTCTTAAAACCCGATTTAAGATTCTGTATAGCTACGAAACACTAACGGTTAATGAGTAATACGGTCACGTTTTATTTAAATTGTTCTTTTTATTATGATGATTTGTGTTGTTTAAAAGGTTTTACGTTAATTAAACTTGCATTAGATTTCCTTTTGCACGCAACTACACTTTACATCATCCATAGTTTTTGCACCAATAGTTATATGCTGTTTTACGGTGTTGAATATCCGCCATTTTGCTGAAGCTCGTGGACACTGGCAAGTATAGTACAAACATTGATTTAGGTCTATTACAAACATGGCCCTTGTAGTTTTACAAACGAGTAGTTTTACAAGAGAAATCCTTGTACGGTTACAAGCATTTGTAAAATTACAAACAATATCTCAACAAAAATTACAATTTTTTTTACAGTGTATGGACAAACAGCTGAGGTTCAGGTATACAAAGAAATGTAAAATTTGGCTTGCAGGTTCCTTAATACGTGAAATTTCTATGTATTTTTAAAAATCCTTGAACTTCAAGAGAATGTTGATAAAATGGACAGGGCAGGAATAAAAGTAGAGGAATGAGTTCACTATTGCTAGATCTCGGAAAAATTTTGGTTTCTTTTTTGTTTTAAGTTTACTCTCCTAGCAGGTGTGGTTAATATCTGTTCTGTAGTGTACATCAATGAGTAATATTTGATCTGCTTTTTGGAGTTAATTGCATGATGTAATATAAAGATAATAATTAAGGCAGTTAACCCAAACTGTTTTTCATTGTCACACCAAATGAATGACGACGTTGTTCCTACGTGCTTCCCAGCTCCTTTCTCACCTGCTGGGTTTAGATTCTACCTGACCTCTGAGAGAAAAAAAAAAGGTGGAAAATTACTCGCATATTATTATTCGAGCGAACAATAGAATCGCAACGTAACGACACCCAGCATGAACGTTTAGGGTTTTACGAAGAAGAGAGTCAATCAAAAAAACTATCTGCAGTTCATTTATGCGGGTAGTTATGAGAAATAACGCAAAAAAAAAGTAACAATAAAATTTCCTTAAAATGGTGCCTTGAAAGTTGACGTTCCTGAAACAACAGAATCTGTGATTCGCCAGCTTATTTTCTAAAGGTGGTGATTCAAAGCGACAAACACAGTTTTGAAACACTCGTCGTGGTAGTTTTCTCTTTGTCGGCTCTGACCATACAATGTGATGAAATTATTTGTTTCCATTTACAAAATTCTAATATACTAATTAATTATTGCTATGAAGTACAGAACTGTATTGACATTAAAAATATAATTAACAACAAAACTGATTTAGAACTACCAACCTACGGATCTTGACAGATCTGAATTGAGTGAATCCCTTTTTTGTAACAATTGAATACCAGTGAGTATTTCATTGAAATAAATTCTTGTAATTATATCAGCTTAGAGATAATCAAACGAAATTTTCTCTGTAAAGGGTTTCATACCTCATATACTCTCCTAGCGCAAAACCACAAGAAGCTAAATTCAGGTCAGTTTAAGTACCGCCGTCTCGTCTTGGGTGTATTTTTCCTGTGGCGACTGGCAAATAAAAAATTTTTTCTCGATCCTCGCATATTTCTCCCCTTTATTTTTGCAACCAACTCTTCGTTCAACGAAGCAATTAACAATCTCAGAACTTGGTTTTCTCTCCGTTTTTTCTTTCTTTATACATATCCTACCGCGATCATCCGGTACAGATAATTCTCTCGTATTAAGTGACCTACGCACGATGTCTTCTTCTTCCAGTTAGTCTTGACGAGTTCTACTGTGCCTGTATCTCAATCGAGAGGTTGTGGGATCGACCTTAGCAATGACTTGTTACATTTTATCTTTTCCCCTTAGTGGTTATTCATTGCCCTCGCCATGGACGTATTCAGTTATAGATTGTTGGAGGGGTAAACCTTTTCACTGAACACCATTTATTAACTAGCACACAATTATATACTTCAAGCTATAAAATTAAATTTCGATTTTTGCTTTAAAAATTATTAAGTAAGAAATACCATACAAAATGTTTAATCTTACAACAAATAAAACAAAAATATCTTTCTATGGTATTGTTCCTAAACACAATTTCCTTAATTCAGGTATTGGGAAAAAAAGTTGTAGCAACTTCTCTGATATCAACTAGACTCCAATAATATATTAAAAAGCAAATTTACCCTCTAGGTGTTTTCCTGTGGGTATATAAACGTTGACATGACAACTGACGGTCAACAGACCTTTGTGCAACCCGTGGTTAAGAAGGGCAAATTAATTTGGGGAGAAGGAGGACGCGTGTCCTCGGAGCCGCGGTGGCGTAGCGGCTAGAGCACTCGCCTCTCTCCGAAGGTGAACCGGGCTCGATTCCCGGCGGGGTCGCTCCCGGATTTTCGCAAGTGGGAATCATGCCAGACGATGCCGCTGGTCGGTGGGATTTCTCGGGGATCTCCCGTTTCCCCCGCCCCTGCATTCCAACGCTGCTCCATTTCCATCTCGTTTCACGCTCGCTGGCTCTTAAGACCTCGTTGCTAAGAGCGGCCCAAACCTTTGTACGACGCTCATCGCCCTCGGTCCGCCCGCCAATGAAGCCACGACCATCGCTCTAGTAGAAAAGATAAAAAGCAAATATCTAAGTATATAAATTTGAGTTTTTGTCATGCTAAATGTATTCTAAAAGAAGAAATATCGTGAAAATGTCAACAAGATTGCATTTTTATTGTTTTTCTGCGTAGTTTCCTTGGGGAAGTATCGTTGCCATCTTGGATTTACGTATTTTTCTCCATAACTTAACTTTCGGAGTTAATGTGTAAAAATAAAGCTACTCGAGGCACACGGAACATCATAACAGTTATTTCGAAATACAACTTATTTTTCTTACATGATTAGTTTCACATCTGTCACCGTGATCAAATATTACCAAATTATTTAATAAAATCAACCCCCACGGGAAAATACAGGTATAATTAAAACCGTAAGAATAAAAATAAAAATTTAGTAGTCCTTAAGGTCGTGTCTAGCTTTAAGTTTTTTATGTCTGAACATAAATTTTCATTGCGGAGAATAGTAAGAGAAATCGAAGATGGAATGGATACCACCCCATTAAGAGTTAGGAGAAAAATAAAACATTACAGTTGTAGTTTAATCATNGAATCGAAGATGGAATGGATACCACCCCATTAAGAGTTAGGAGAAAAATAAAACATTACAGTTGTAGTTTAATCATCGAGTGTTATAAAATATCACTTTTGCCGATCTAATTCACGCAGGAAAGCGTAATGACGGGAGTACTGCACGCCAGTTCAGTGCCTTGCCCGTAAGAGCGACGGGGTGCTGGGCACGTACGTCATTGTCGCCCTTATTGCGGTTACCCCGAACACGGGGGAAGAAAAAAATCTCGGTCCCGCACTCCTAACGCCGGCGCATTCCTCGCCAACTTAATAACATCTTAGCAAACGTCGTCAACTGAAATAAGACGTAAAATAATTTCCATTAGATATCTTTCCTTTCCCATATTTTTCGATGACGGTGGGCTCGTCCATCAGGGTCCTGCGCGCCCGTGCGTGCCAACGCGCGACGCTCGTGCAACTGGAAGGACGCGTTGGGGATGACTCAATGCGAACCTCGGCGCCGAGTGTCCTGTCGCTTCTCAGCGCAAAACCATCGAGAATTCTCTCCGACTCTAAGACTTTCTGAGTATCGCCGTGCGACGTGAAGCTCGAACTTTCACATATTTCCCTGGTTTCCCAGAGACCCTGGATCTCGGCATTTCAATTTCGCAGCAGGTTTTACATAAGAGCCACATTAGTAGTAGTATTTTTAGCCAAATGATTATAGATTTCGAAATGTAGCACAGAAAAGTCGAGCATTTCGGAATATGAGAGCAGAAGTTTCTAGGATCGTAATAAACTTTGCCAACTAAGTCGCATGTCAGGTAATCTACATTATAAAAACCACGTGAATTAAGTATCTTGAATATTTAACAATCTGTACTCAGGTGCTGACATCCTGAATCTATTTTTAAAATAGGTATTAATATTTTTTCGGCACATATTTAGCAACACATTTTTATTCGCTATAGAGAAAGTAATTTCTCTTGGACGAATGAAGATGTGTTGGAAAAATAGCGAGATCTTCAGATCTGATGAGGGTGATTGAGGTGAGTATGGAAGGGCACCGGAATTGAAGGGTGGGGGGAAACGGGAGATCNCTTCAGATCTGATGAGGGTGATTGAGGTGAGTATGGAAGGGCACCGGAATTGAAGGGTGGGGGGAAACGGGAGATCTCCGAGAAGACCCGCTGAACAACGGCATCGTCTGGCCCGATTCGCACTTGCGAAAATCCGGTGACCCGGCCGGGGATGAACCCGGTTCGCCTTGGTGTGAGACGAGCAGGCTAACAGCTCAGCCACCGCGGCCCCCCTTTAAAAGAGATTCAGTACATCAGTACCCGAGGACCCATTGTCAAATATCCTTGATATTTATTTAACATGTTGTGTATATGATATAGATCACAANCATCAGTACCCGAGGACCCATTGTCAAATATCCTTGATATTTATTTAACATGTTGTGTATATGATATAGATCACAAGAAATGTGATTTATTCGGAAAAGTTAATTAGGAGAATAGAAACTTGGGCTTCCATATTCCCAAAAATTCAACTTTNAGAAATGTGATTTATTCGGAAAAGTTAATTAGGAGAATAGAAACTTGGGCTTCCATATTCCCAAAAATTCAACTTTTGGGTTGCTATATTTTGAAAATATACTCATTTGGCTACAAACATTTATATTAATAAGGTCCATGTCTTTCAGAAAATGAAATTAAAAATTACCGAGTAATATGGTTTCTAGTCTTCTGTGTGTTCGGCCTTCGTTCGATTATTTATTTTCCGCTGCCCAATTACATGACTAAACTTGCAAGCAATTCCGTCACAGGCCAGGAATATGTCGGAACGCATTTCACCAATCAGAGTCTGGCGACTTGCTCGCCAGCCGACAGCCCAGCCAATAAGAAATATCTCGTCGTACCCGGTAGCCAGTCAGATAGAAGGCCCGTTCCCAGAGCCTCGGGCATCCAATGGGCGAATGGGAACGCCCACTTCAAAGGAAACGCTGCGCAATTTCACGTCTGTATGTTAAACTATTCTGTGATTCTGTCACGGTTTTTTTGCCTGTTTTTTTGTAGTTTACAATCATCCAGGGCATGTAATAAACGTGAAAGAAAAATATATATGGAACATTTTCTTCAAGCCCACCCTGCGACAAAAGGAATTTCCGAAAATTAATGGGCTTTTGCCCATTCGAAAATACTACACGGTAGTTTTATTTCAAAACAATGTATAGTCCATTCATGGTAACTTTCAACTTTTCTGAAGTTCTGCTAAAGTTCTACTTTCAGGATATTCTTCCGCCTCCTACAAACAAAGATTAACAAAGTCTAGAAAATTACACCAGAGCGACGACGCACCACATTCGTGCAGACTCAGTTTAATAGTATTTTGCATAATAATGATTTATTACTAGGCATTACCAACCCACNCGCACCACATTCGTGCAGACTCAGTTTAATAGTATTTTGCATAATAATGATTTATTACTAGGCATTACCAACCCACCTACCTTCTCCTTGTTTTATTCGTATTATTATAAATGGAGTATTGTAATTTATAGATAAAATGTAAAAAAGAAAGTTTAATTTAACAAACAATTAGGTACTTCTATTTCAGCACAAGCATAAAAAGCTTCTGATATATGTATAATGATATAGTTAAGAAAAAACCGAACACCTCACACATGGGATGTTTTTTTCAAAGGTTTGATTCAAAAAGTGTGAAGAAATTGCGAACGGGCTATACCTCCGGATTATTTTAATGACAGGATGATTTTTTAACTGTTATACCTCTTAAGTATACGTCTACCATAGTCACGAGCATTCAGTTACGGAGTAATTTAACCACTTCTGTCACGGAAAATTGTATAACTACGTTCGAGAGAACAGATTTTTATACAAAATATGTTATTGTTTGATGTTATTGGCAGCAGATGTTTAAGAGATTGCGGGATATATTCTCAACCACTTGAGGAACTTCCTTTATTCGCAGGGACAGGAAAATTTCTGTTTTTGAACGACCTTTAGGCTAGACTTCACGGTCCTATATATTCTCGATACCCAACTTTCTCTTCATTAACTGCTTGCTGCCCCAGTGTGTAGTCAGTTTTATCTCCAGGCGGCACAGGATTCGGTCCTTGTATCATTGTAGGTCCGTTGTTGGCTCACAGTTCACATGGGTGTGTCCAGTAAACTATGATCCGATTGCAAACGTGACAGAAATACACGCCTTTTTCAGGTATATCTTGACCTTAAGTGAATTTGTGAAATGCTCCAGTCCTTAATTACTGCTGGACGCATTTTTTCTGCCGTGTACCTCGTAGATCATTAAATGTACTTACTGTTCAACGTCTCTTTTATAGGACAGTGTGTCGAATAAGGTTGATTCCTGTATGGCCAGTGGCACAGACGTTGCGTATTAAAGCATAATGCATATTTTGTAACACTGTAAAATATTTNAAAAAAAAAAAAAAAAAAAAGCCATTATCATGCAATACCATTATATCAATTACTCCATAGTTGTATGTAACAAGAAATTATAAATACCGTTTAGAAATATTTTTAATTACTGATATTATACACGTAAATTTCCGGTATGAAGGTTATCGTTTTTACAACTTAAGTGAATGTGCCCTCCTTGTATATGCTGTCCATTGTAAATTGAGCATTTTTTTGAAGGCATGCTTTAAACCTACTTGTATGCATATTGTGTATCCTTGCGCCATATGTAAGGTGAAATATCGCCTGATTTCTTTGTTCATGCGTCGGGCCAAGCAAAACTGTGAAACACTGTTTGGAAAAGTAAATATTTTACAAAATTTTCCAGTTCTTAAACTTATACTATATGCACTTGAAAAATAGAAAGCAAAATAAATAATTTAATTTCCGACTTTTAATATAAATGTTAAGACGTGGAACTACTTTCCCCCTGTTGTTACCAACTTTGCTGGTCACAGTGGCTGTGATATTTAAATAATGAACAACCTGTACCTTTAGAAGTCTAGCCCGTGAGTATCTTTTCACAGGGGTGGGGGGGATGCGGTTCCTCTTTCTTTCTTATTTTCGACGTTCGCCAGAGCATAATTCGTTGGCGAAGTGAGCGTTGGAAGTGTTGGCGAAGAGCTGCAGGTCAGGCAACGCAACGCGGTCACGTGGCGTCTTCAGAAACACGTGGAAGTGGAGAGGGAAGGGGGGACGCGACGACGCGGCGTTCCGCCCGCCCATGCCCGCAGCCGAGGTGATGGCGGCGGAGGGGAGGAAATCTTCCTGACCCCGC
>NQII01006792.1:31300-65930 GCA_002778355.1 Clitarchus hookeri | reverse complement strand
AAATACACGTTTATCCACGAAACTACCAGTAGATACGCAGGCTAACTTCGAAAAATTGTTGAGCCAACATACATACACAGAATGTTTGAAAAACTGGGCGCCCAAACCCCCGATACACAGTCAATTCGCTGTTTTTTTTTCACACTTTATTAAATCTAACCTTCTATAAATCACCCGATGTATGAACGTGCCTGGTTGTTTCCTAACTACATCGTGTATCTCAAGCGTTTTGTACTTCTGTTATCTTAAAAAATACTATATATTCGGCTAGATTGAAGTTTTACTGATATTTGGGGCAGCCTGTTTTTTTCGCGAAAAGTTTCCACGACCCGTTGTACTGCAACACACACTTCTTTTTTTTTTTAAACCAACTTCGTGTTTGGAGAATGTCAACTCTCACGGGTCCTAAGTGTCTGTCAGCCAATCACGGACGTTCGGTGTCGTGATAACTTACAGGAAATTTGCAAGTGTGCACTAGGATATTGAAGGCTAGACTGCACATACATCAAATATAATATTTAATTTATAATTAATTTGAATAAAAAAGGCGAGGAAACGTGTGTTTTGGTAACGCCCAGTAAGAAATAGTTCTCACGCAAAATATGATTACACTGAGTGCGCACGAATGCGGTGCACTGTCCCTTTGGTGTAATTTTCTAGACTCAGGTGAAGTGTTGTTTTTCATGAGGCGGAGGGATAGCATGAAAGTAGAATTTTAGCAGTACTTCAGAAAAGTGGGAAGTAACCATGAATGGACTACAGTTGCTTTGGACCAACACTAACACAAAAGCCCCATACACTTATACCCGGAAACGTATTTTTATATAATTTAATTGTATTCAAAGTTGTGGCGTACAGCTGGATAACAAGGCGGCGCTATTATGCGTGTAGGGTAAGTTGCATAGAAAGCAGGCGCACGACGCTACATATGTAATAATTTAATGTCTTGCGCCTACGCCTTATGCAACTTGCCCCATTTGTATGATCGGGGCTGTTGGCCGCAACTTTGAACACAATTATTTGATATAAAAATACGTTGCCGTATATGCGTGTATAGGGCTTTCGTGTTATTATCGGTCCAAAGAAACTTTGTCTATGGAATTTGGGCACTCAGTTTCCGAGGATACTGTTTTTTCTAAAACACTGTAGCGTCGTGTTTCCTTTGTAATTGGATAATGCAGTTTTGACCTTGCTTGTCACTGTGTAGACTAATCAAAAAGGTTCAGGTCTTACAGTGTCAGAATTCTCATTGGCCCAAATAAATGGGCAAGTAGCCTCATAAATGCATGGCAACCAATAACGAAAGAAAAACTTCCGGACGTGTGCACAATACGTTGAAACCTAACGAAGCAAGTCAACTGCTACCGCGATGAACCTTCGTCTCTGGCTGTCAAACGTGCGTCCATTTCAGAGCACCCAAACACATCTAAAGACGGCTTTTCCAAAGCTATGTATCTCAAAACATACGCATCGGATACATACAAAAAAATACTCATTTGCCCTGCATTCAACCTTCCTACAAACCTTCCATAAATAAAATGGTTTACTTCTAATTTTGTGAGAAGGGGGAGAAAGAGAGTGGGATTGGGAAGAAATGATCTCGTCTTCCACCAAATCAATTAGGGTATAGTTCATAAAAATTACTTCACTAGTTGCAATTTTGTTTAAGTTGCCTACAATTTACTTCAGTAACTGTCTAAGAAAAAAAATGAATTACATTTTAGCAGAATCAATGCAATCCTGACGTTAGTACATCAATAAGAAGTGCTTATAAATTTCTACTGTCAATTTTCTTCTCGGTCCCGTTGAAAAACGTTTTCAAACATAGTGTACACAGTTGAGTACAGTGCGTAACGTACAGGAAAGTAATTTTTGGCCAATACTGTACACCACAAGGTTCGGCGTTCAATGATCTTTCGTGCATGTTAGGGGTTCGCAAACCGTGTTACTATTCTATGCTAAGATTGGTTGTTATCACACAGCAGCATAGCACAAAGCCTACAGCTTATTGGATGATGTGGTAACGAAACAATTGCTCCGGTAGCTTAATTGCAGCAATAAATTTGTCATGTGCAACACCTGAAACCATAAATTAAGGTGGTTCTGCGAATGAATGAATTAGAAAATTTTATTTAACGTCTATCGGAATGAATCTGTTTGTCAGCAAAACTCGGTGGTTACGCACGAATAGTTTTCTCCTTTGAAAGATCGCGTACGATCAGAGCACTACATCACTGAACTGGCGTCCATTCTAGTGACTCAGTACTAACGACGTCCAGGTGTGATCGGTAAACTTGCAGTTGCCCACGCGATGTGATTCTGGGAACACTCGAACCCACCGGGTGGCCAATTATGCAGTACTACGAACAATTCAAACTTGGCGCATTAAATCGCAGGCGTGGGTGGTGATTTTCCACGAGGCAAATAATAGTGTTACGCTGAATCGGAAAAAAATTTACTACCACCTGCTCTTTTTCTTTTTTTGTGTTTATTTTATGAATGCTGCGTGCTTCTTTCGTGAAAATCTCAATTTTAATTATCATTTTGTTTTCCAGAAGTCTCTCCGTAATTTGCGTTCAGACAATGTGCTTTAAACCAAGGCAATCCTGTCGGTAATTGAGAAAGCCGAGTTGTTGATCGATCCGTGTATATAGTTGCAGAATACCTCGGCAGCCAATAACTGCCCGTAATTACTCGACATCCTTGAAAATATTCTAAACATGTCAAAAATTTCTCTTTAAAAGGTCGTTTTTAATATCAGTTTCGCGTTCGCAGCAAGTTTGCGCAACTTAACGGTCGTGGACCTGAAAACCAACATACGGTTTAATATTCGGGTCTACAAACTTGACTGTCCCTTTATAAAGACTGTCGAATTTGAAAGTAGGACAAAAAGTAGTGAACAATGAAAGTAGACGTTTCTTTGGAAGTGTTCCACATTTAAAGGCTTGAGTTTGAAACACAAAGAGTACGGTTCAAGTCCCGGAGCTGTCCTGATATTTCATTTCCTTTTCGCGAGAAGTAATTTGATTTTTTCTTTTTTACCTTTTTCTGGTTTATTTAATACATTTTAAAAAAATGTATTTTATTTCCACTTCTCAACAATGTAAATTGTACTGCTTATGAGAAAAGAACGTACAAAATTACAAATAAATATAATCTAATAGCTGTGCCCGTGGCTCCGCTCGCGTGGACTACATAATTGCTGTTTACATTTTTTTTTTTAATAAAGTGCAATTTTACTTAATGTTAATCTTCTAGACGGTTGACCTTACTATGGAATCAGTCTCATTTGGTAACAAATGAGACTGATTCCATAGTAAGGTGAACCGTCTTCCATGATAGGTGGAAGGCGTTCAGACCTATGAAGCTTGACTGTTGGGCAGTCAAGTGGAGGGGCATGTTTACCTAGACGACTCTAAGGTAGAAATACCGGACTGTCCGAATAAATTAGGCTCTGAAAGTTGTCTCCTGTGATACCTTGGCGGATCTGGTACAGGAGGGGAGGAGGTGCGGAGAGTCGGACATGTTCCGGAAAACATGTATACATGTTACCAAACTCAACGTCTCGGTGAATTAAATGATAAAAACTTTTATTAGTATTTCTCTGTTATATATAGATGTATGCTAACGCGAAGTTTTTTTTTTAGGTCTATTTATTCTACACAATTCTTTACTAGATTATATTGTTCCATCTTTAACGGTTTAGACAGCGTATTGCAATGGAGCGCGCTGGCGGCAAACTTTTTTCCGACTTGATTCGCTATCATCGTTTTTAAATTTTTTGACATATTTTCTCGCGATGAAAAGTAGCCAATATCACCTTTCAGCTCTTCAACTATTTCTGTGCAAGAAATAACGTCGATCTGTTGCTCGGTTGCGACGTTGCACTGTTATTCCGTTTGCGTACTTTTTCATTTTCCAATAAGAATTTCCCTGAGGGAATGAGATATTTTCTTAGGATAAAAAGTAAGATAAGAAGTAGTCTCGGTCACTTCCCGGCCCTCCAACTATCTCTGTACAAAAAATCACGACGATCCGTTGCTCCGTTGCGACGTGAAAGGACAAACAAACAAACAAATAAACAAACAAACACACTTTCGCATTTATAATATAAGTTAGGATTTTTTGTAAAAAAAAATTTTTGGAATATTAAACTACAATATATTTTTCTGGTGACAGGATTTGCAAGTTTTTTACTTGCAAAATTACAAAACTAATGCAGTGTATAACCCACATACTGGACAACCAGCCAGCTTGGTAGTGTACTTCGAACCANACAAAATTACAAAACTAATGCAGTGTATAACCCACATACTGGACAACCAGCCAGCTTGGTAGTGTACTTCGAACCATACGATAGTGTTGCTCATATTGTGATCAAGTCCTGTGTCGTGTATTTGTTTCTGAGCCGTCATCAGTTCGGCATACTAACCACGTGAGCTTGACGATTTTTTTGTCAAAGACCAAAAGCAAAGGGAATCCACAAAGGAATAATAATCCTACCCCTCCTCAAGGTCTAAAATATAACCATTGAGTTAAGGATGAAACTTCAAGCTCGTTAGTGTGATTAGTCCTCCTTTTCTTAATTGCCTCCCAGTTCAGTTATAACGCGGTCGTAAAGAATAATGAAGCTTCTGTAAAAAAATTTTTAGCAATCCTTTCCCACTTCTACTTATATTCAGTAAGAAATAAAAGTACCATTAGGAACCTTACATGATTAAACGCTTTTAGACGGAAAATGATTGCACTGGATCTACAAGACTTGCGATGCATTGGGTATGGCTGTGAATGAGAAGGGTCTACAATTTGATGGTTATTATTTTTTTTGACGTCACAACTGCACGTGTTAAAAAGTTGAAATTTGGTTACGTTAAATGTTTTATCACGTTAACCGTTGATATTTGTGAGAGATGTGGGTGGCTCTTAACATCGAGGTCTTGAGTGCTGATGAGGGCGAAGCGAAGTGAGTATGGAGCAGCGCCGGAACGAAGGGGCGGNTCTTAACATCGAGGTCTTGAGTGCTGATGAGGGCGAAGCGAAGTGAGTATGGAGCAGCGCCGGAACGAAGGGGCGGGGGGAACGGGAGATCTCCGAGAAAACCCGACGACCATCAGCATCGTCCGGCACGATTCACACACGCAAGAATCCGGGAGCGGCCCCACCGGGAATCGAACCCAGTTGGACTAGTTGGTAAGCGAGCAGACTAACCACTACACCACCACTTCCCTTGCATAAATAGATTTCAGCTTCGCAGTATAGTGGCGAAACAAAATAATAACCTTTATATATTCCATTCAGATTAATTCCAGCTTTTCTGAAGAGGGATTCTTTAACGTCATTGTAAGCAAAACACTAAAAAATTGCGAAGAGAAATTTACTCGACGTCCAATTCAAACTAAAGCTGAATACAAGCGAGACGCTCTTGGTTATCGGAACGTATGTTAAACTGCCCATAGGCAGAAATGAATTAACAAGTTCAGATCTATGCACATTTACTGGGATTTAAGACACGCTAGAATTAAATCACCTCTATCTGCACCAATACAGGAACGCCAGTATGACTGGTCTCGGTATTTTGTATTACCACAGTCAAACTGGTCCATAAGCCATTGGACACGATTGCCGTACAATGACTATTACTGGCTGACTGTCCTTATATGGTATCTTTACGCATGAAAAAGAGTTTGAAGGGGAATTTTTTATTTCGTTATTGGCACGCCTGGGTGTCCCCATCCCACGAAACCAATGAGAATTACGGTGCTCCAATATTGAATATTTGTGATTCATCTGCATAAATTAAATCCGCGTAAAAGATTCGTTTTATATTCATAAAAATATCTAAACGATTCAGTATTTTGAAAAAATAATTTTATAGGCTTTATGGGATGTTTAAATTACTAAACTGATTGTTTTCGACATTTTAATAGTTTGCATTTTTATACTGCCATGAAGCTGAGAAATTCACATCGATGTTCCTTCGTACGCTATAATGAGAAAAGAAATTCTCTAGTTCACTAGGTGAGAGTCTGAACTTGAAACAACTGAAATCTGCGCTACTTTTGCAATCGAACAGTAGTGTATTTGTCACGCTCTGATTGTCTGATTGCCTCTGGCCGGCAAATAGTTTGCAACCAGCGAAGGAAAAAAAACACCGCCACACTCAGCCAAGACACGACTAGCTTCCCATGAAGCAGCAGTTAAATAACAAGTTGCTTCCTTCATCTTAAGCACAGAACTGTGAAGTACTGCCTTGCAAGTCACAGAACTCGTACTTTAACATTTTAATTTTTTTGGAAACCAACTGCCAATTATTTTTTTAGCGCTACCAAAAGTTTCCTTTTAAAAATTGCAAGGCGTTTTATTGCAATATTAAAAATTAAGACTTGTATTTCTAAGCGCACTATCGAGAAGGGGAAACAAAATATTTTTTTTATAATGAAACCGAAAAAAACTGTAATAAAAAAATAATGTAGGAGGAAACTTTTTTTCTATATTTAAATATGAAAATATCTGACATGTACCAGCAACCATTGGTTTATAATGCAGACAGTTAACCGCATGAACATTTCATATTGCATACCTTGATTTTGTTTAAGCAGAATAATTCTTGGCTATAAACTCGGGCAAGAAAAACACAATCTTTGAAATGTATTGCCGAAGGACGTATAGTATGTAAGTATAGATTGAACAATCGCATATATGGGGTTTTATGATAATGGGATATATTGTTTTGTGAACTTTCCGTAAGGATGACTATTAAGGGTGTTGTAAATAAACCAATCATCTAAAACGGATGAATACAAAAATAACTGGACCGGGGAAAGAATGTAATAGTTTGTGGCTTCGAGAATTAAAGTGATTTCTATTAATTACAGAAATCCTCTAGTTATATAACATATACGCCAAAGATCTTTTAACTTTATAAAGAAAACGATTTACAAAGGATATTATTGTATTTTAAAAGTGTTGTAAATGTACAAACATTCATCGGTACAGTGCAGTTATTATTGGCCATGATCGTGTATACGTTAATTTATTGCTTCATAAGTGTCCTACTTACAAGGTCTTTCTGCGCTTATGAAGATGACATTGCTCTTTCTGAGGACGTAATTGAATTCGCGCAGACAACAGGTTCATAAAAGCTTCCCGTCAGAGTTGCGGTAGTTTCAGTTCTTCGCATTTGAGTAACAGAACCTTTCCGAGAGGCCTCGCTGCACGCGAGTCGTCTTGCGTGACGAAAAGATTTACTGTCGACTGTTTCGAGGTTTATTTCATGCACGCGACATTTGTTGTCCCTAGAGGAAGCAGTAGTGAAGGTGCAGAGATCATATGCTCGCTGCCAACGCTTCCTTCACACGCAAGAGCGGCAAATGTATCAATGCGTTTCAAGGACGCTCTTCTTAGCTCGTTCGCTTACTGATGAGCACTGAGGTACTCGTATGGTTCTGAGCAAATCTGGTGTCAACTGTACATAATAGGAAATTAACACGAAATTCTATAGAAGGAAGTCCATCGTGTGACAGGAATTTGTGCCCAAAGTTTCTATCTTCGGGAACTAGTCGTTAACAATATTACCTAAGACAATGGCTTCTTTACGTTGATTTTGGCCATGAGAGGTAAAGCTATATTAGTTTAAGTGCAATAAAGAACATACATTATATCATTTTGTGGAAGGTCAGAAATTATTTTTTTTATGGTGAGCAAAATAGGGGTTGGGAAAACAAGTCATAACACTTATATAACAGCTACTATAACAAAAGTAACTGTTCTTGTTTTCTGCCAACAATTTATTTAGAAGGGGCTACAATTTTTAAGCCAGTAAAGAAGAAAAGTGCAGGAATAACTACGAAAAAATTGCCACTAGTTTCAAATCATCGGGGCCGGGGTGGTGTAGTGGTCAGACTACTCGCCTCCTGCCAAGGCGAACCTGATTGGATTGTCGGTGGGATCGCCCCTGGATTTTCACGTGGGGATCGTGCCGGACGATGTCGTTGATCAGCGAGTTTTCTCGGGATATTCCGTTTCCCCCCACTCTTGAATTCTGGTGCCGCTCCATACTCACCTCGCTTCAGTCTCATCGGTTCTCAAGTACTCGATCTTAAGAGACGCCCAAATTTCTCCACCGTCAAATATTCGAAGAAATCTTTTCTCTTAAAGACGATATCATAGAATATTTAAGAATACAGAAATGGAGCAGACACAAATCCGGCGAGCTCTAGCCATACACGCGCCAGCAAATTAGCGCCACTCGCCAACAACATGTCGGAACGCCGTTTCCCAATCAGCGCACGGCAACTTAACCGCCGGACGGTAGCACAGCCAATAGGGAATCTCTCATGCACGCAGTAACCGTTCAGACACAATGCCCGCTTCCAGAGCTTCGCGGAGCCAATCGGCGAACAGCTACGTCCGCATCAGGCGAACCACCACACCATTTCGTTTCTGTTACTAACCTTGTTCTATTGCAACGCGGAGACAAATCTACAGGTTGATTCTAAAATCATGGGACAAACATTGATGGGTGGTAGAGCTCACTAAAACAAACAATTATTATATAGGAATATATGGGCGTGAGTGACGCGTTGAGGCACAAACACAAAAAGTAACACATGAAATAAAACACATTGTTTATTTTCGACGTCACCGCTAAATGCATTTTTATAGCAATGTTTATAATAATTGCTCAAAATTTCTACCACTGGCAATAATGCAAGCTTGGTAGCGTCGGTGGAGTGATTGGCGAACAGATTCAAATACGCCGGGTATTTCACGCACGCCGCCATTGTCAACCAATCACGCCATATGTACAGGTCGCCAAGCATGCGTGACTGTTGGTGGATGCATTTCCAGCAACTGTTTTAACATTTTCTGTACGGAATCACTCGTTAAGTATGCTGCCAATGAACATTTTATGTTTCCGTTAATGTGTTATGTTTTTGTGTTTGTGCCTCAACGCGTCACTTCCGCCCATATATTCCTATACAATAATTGTTTGTTTTAGTGAGCTCTACCACCCCTCAATGTTTGTCCCATGAATTTAGAATCACTCTGTATATGCGTGATGTATTATGCGTATTGCTATCTGTAAAAGGTTCTTTATCCATTTATAGGGACGCCTTTTTTTTTTTACGAAAAATATTTTTACTTGCAGTTTAAAGTTTTAACATCGAAATTGCACACGTGTAGCAATAATTTATTTTTGGCCATGCGTCTTGAGATGAAGTCACTTTCTTCTTTGACTGGGCTGCGTGCAATTACGTTGTTCCGAACTGGGAATACGTGAATAACGGACGGACACCAAAGACACTTTTATTTGATAACACATTAGCTCAGACCCGCGTTTTTGATTGGGTGATCTAGATGTTACGCGCCTCAAGTGTCTGCCCACGTATGAGAGAGCTACAGTATCGGAGTAACTTAATTCTGATTGGTCACAGTCAACTAAGAAAATGACTTCTCGCAGACACACGCCGTCAATAAGCAAAAAAAGGAAACAGCTGGTACGCTCGTAGGGTACTGAAATCTAGTATGTACGGAAATATTCTCACTAAGTTAGGTGTCCCTATTTATTACATTAACCAGTTGACAATGTTGCTGCCCGCGCAGCGCACGACAAACTAGTTGTGTGCTCCCATAAAACGACCCGTTAGTTACCACGCACTCGTAGAAAATCGCACTGCAGTTTCACCGCTGGCCTTCAGTAGGACGCACAGACTGAAGACAAGAAAGATCGATTTAGAAATGTTGATATCGGAAAAAATATATCGATATTATTGATTTTGGTTATTTATTAAAATATTGTTTTACGAAACGATATATGGGAAAAAGTACCGATTTTCGGTACATCTTAATCCGAAATTTTATACATTAAAGGACCTGACAAATTTAAAATTGCTTGGAATATTACATATTGACGACACGAGGTATCACAGCAAAATGTGGCGCCTGTTTTCAGTGCGTGTTGACAAGGTAAACACAGTAAATTATATATTCAATTTTTGTATTCGAAACAGAGCTTATTTAAAGAGCATTATAAATATATATTTCCTATTTCTAGAAGAAGATATTGATTTCGATAAAATATCGTTGAAATATATCGACAATTTATACCGATATTTTGTTTATATAATGCCGTCATTTCGATATATAGGTCTTTTTCCAACATCCCTAGATACATTTTTTACTTCTGCGCATGTTAACAGCATTGATTTGCCCATGGCCAGCACAACTGTCCATGTCACATGGGTGAAAGTGATTAACTTGTTTGTCTATGTTTGAATTTTCAACAGACCTTCCATTTAACTCGAATAAAACATTTTATACGCTGCTCACGGTAAACTGATCACATTTGAAAGCCTTGCTTAAGATCAACTTGTATGCACATTGCGTATTCTTCCACTACATGAAAAATTAACATTGCCGTAGGCCTGGTCACTTTACTCATGCGTCGCTCAAGTGAAACTGTAAAACTTTTATGAAAGTAAATCATTTACAATTTTACTCATTCTTACACTGGCATGCATTGAAAGACAGATAGTAAAAGAAATTATTTCAATATTCAAGAAATAATTAACTAACATTTTTAATTCAACGTCAAGACATGGAACTACTTTCCCTCCGTCGTTACCAACTTTACTGGGCGCATAGTTATCAGTGTGCCCGTTACAATATGTGCATGTATGGTCAGAGCCATTTTTCAAATNGAAAGTAAATCATTTACAAATTTACTCGTTCTTACACTGGCATGCATTGAAAGACAGATAGTAAAAGAAATTATTTCAATATTCAAGAAATAATTAACTAACATTTTTAATTCAACGTCAAGACATGGAACTACTTTCCCTCCGTCGTTGCCAACTTTACTGGGCGCATAGTTATCAGTGTGCCCGTTACAATATGTGCATGTATGGTCAGAGCCATTTTTCAAATGTTGATTAGCAAAGTGCTCAATTAACAGTGAATAGGCTATTATGAACCGACCTGAATGTATTATCTAGCTACATTAAATCTAGGTTGGAGGAAATGAACAAACATTTCAACGCACTTGTTTGAACAGAAAGTGTGTTCTAAACTCAAATACTATCCACGCTGTTGGCAGTAAAGCGGTTTGCGCCAGAAATTTGGGAGGGGGGAGGGGGGTACCCGCTGCGCAACTTGAACGCGCAATTCACCGCGCATGCACTCTACGTTGAGACATAACTGCATGTCTCTTCAGAAAGCAATTAAAACTGAAAAGGAAGACGTAACGTACAGTAAAACTAACTAACCCGTTTGTTCCGGTGAGCTGTGTTTTTAGCTAGGAATTTGAAAAATTCACCAGACTTCAAACTCCTGTGCGTATAGATCTTTTTTTTTTTTTTTTGTCATTCTGCCGCTGCTTATTTGACACTCCCTAGAATACTCCGAGTCAATGAGAAACAGCTGACAGTCGAGTAGTCGAATCGCGTGCGACCGAACCACAAGAGGAAAACGCGTTAAGTCACGTGGCAGAAGCAAATAATACCGAAACTAATTCCAGTATAAAAATAACTGTGAAATCTGACATTGATCGTTAAAATAAATACTTCAGAACACGTTAACTTTTTTATCAGCTTAAGGAGTTCACAATATTTATCCTGTGTATTTTGGGGGGTGTCGAGGATTTCAAAATTGTTTAACTGCGTATGAATTATAAAACGAGCGGCCGTCTCGCGTGACTTAATACGTGCGTGAACACGGTTATTTGAGCATTTTTGAAATCAATCTTTGGAAAGTGTCACAATGGACTATATTTGATTGTCCATGGACTGCAGTAAAGTTCGTAACGACCGAAGACAAGTAATTCCATGTCATGAAGTTGAATTAAAAGTGATAGGTATAAATTGTTGATTAGTCAAATTATTTATTTTACTTTCTGTTTGTTTTGAATGAACGGAAGGGTTTAAGAATAAACAAATTTGTGAAATATTTACTTTTCTGATATTTAATTCCACAATTTCACTTGGCCGACGCACGAATAAAGTTATGAGGCCCGCGGAAATGTCAATTTTAGACACGGTGGAAGAATACGCTATGAGCACACAAGTAGATCTTGAGCAGGGTGGGTACTCAATTCACAGTGAACAACATGATGGTAAGTACTTCTTGGTCGTGAGTGTACCCAACCTAACATGCTTCTCCGAGTAAATGGGTTCTGGAGAGGTGGAGAGACTCGTGACCAGCGTGTTAACCACTCACGGGTAAAAGGCGATGCGAATAAAATTGCAAATCATGTAACTGGGAGGAATTTGCGGTCCTTCAACGCCTGTCGGTGGATGACTCATTTCACTCAGCAAAACTTCGTCCTTGGCTCGTTTAAGGCTGTTGGGTAGAAAAAAAAGTCATTTTTTATTTATTTATAAACGTCTTAAGTTTAGTGGAGAAGTTAGATCATCAGTATTGTCTTACACTTAACTACTGTAGCGTTATTACAGATGTTATACGAACATCATGAATACGAATTAAGAGCGTGCATCACATGCCAGTCAAATCAGTGATACAGTCTGTCAGGACTCGGGGGATTATGCAAGCATTAATGCACACGGATCATTTCCGATCGAACAGAAAAGGAGGTAAAGTATTAATGAAGGGCCCTAGCGTTCGAAATTGTTGGCAAATTAATTGATGATTCTATGAAATCTGCACTAAAAATGCCATTTTCCCACCATTTTTAAATGGCTTTACAGATAAGCATTCTGCACAAATCTCCATTCCGTCCTAATAGGACCAACCTTCTGTTATTAACAAGAAACCTCGTTGCTTTTTCCTCCATCGTCACCGCGGAAAATGCCGAGTAATCATTCGAGAAGGAGCGCACTGCACAAACCTCTAGCGTATTGGAGGTGCACAGAAATTCTTTAAGTTGATGACTCGAAGCGACTTACCGTTTGGTATCGTAAACTGGAGTGCTGAACTGATATTATTGTTCCCTTTTTTAATCCCGTTTGTCGCGTGAGCGCGCGCACACACAAACGCAGATGTTACACGACAACTGAGTTAGGCCTGCTGTGATGCGCGCTCTTAAGTATGCGGTTAACGTGAAATCTTCAATTGATCCACAAGTAACTAGATTGTTAAGATACGATAAGTTCTAAATCTAAATTAGTTAACTGCTTGAATGATAGATACTACGGTAAAATATATTTAAAACTATGCTATGTAAACAAAAGGAGAAACAAAAAAATATTCATAACAGAGGTATAGGCTGTTCACGGCAAAGTGAGCAATTTTAGTTTTCAACCAATTTTTGTCTTTCCGCCACTTGGTGGTATAAAAATTGTCATGTAACTAATAAATACAGTGTATATTTACATTTCACCACTTTCAGAAGTTAACGTCTGAGTTAGTGAGAGCCTTAAAGAGTGCTCACTTTGCCGTGAATGGCCTATACTGAATTTGCATGCGTTACACGCATTGGCTAAAAGTCTGCAAGGATCTGGTAACGCGCCTCGTGTCTGATTGGCTACCGGGCTGCTTCGGGGAGATTGCCTGTACGGCTAGTTAAGTCTCTCCAGGCGCTGGTTGGCCAACGCCGTTCCGCCATATTGCTGGCCAGTGATGCCGTTTCACCGGGGTGTGGCGAACCGCGCCAACCGTTTCGATTCTGTACTGCTAAATATTCTGTGCCTGAACTGTCACGTGAAATGAGACCCTGAGACGAGTCAGAAAAGGAGGAATGCGCATGATGGTGAGGCGGGAGCAGCGGCGTGTGGTGAAGTGTTGCAAGGTAAGCCGGTGCTTGCTCGCTGCTGTACATCCCCCGGTGCACGCAGACAGTCACCACCGTGCAACCATGGGAAACTGAACGCATTCCGACCACTCGCAAGCGAGCAGCAAGGAGCCCATTACACGCGTCCTGTCAGCTGCCGAAACAGTGGTGGGAATGTAAACTAGCAAGTAATAGGGTACAGCACAGAGCTAATGCCAGCTTACCTTGCAACAGTTCACCACACGCCACTGGGCGGGAGTGCACAGAGAAAACCCAGCCACGTAAATGCAGAACCGGAAAGGGCGCCNTTTTCCCACGATTACTTCCTACTTTTCTGAAGCCCTGCTTAAGTTCTACTTCCACGATACCTCTCCGCCTCATGCAAACAAAGCTTAACCAAGGATAGTAAATCACACCAAAAGGACAAAGCACCGGACTCGTGGGCACTCAATGAGGTAATATTTTGCATAAGAACTATTTATTACTAAGAGTTGCCAACACTACTATTTTCTGCCAGTTTTTATTANACTAAGAGTTGCCAACACTACTATTTTCTGCCAGTTTTTATTAATACTAATTATAAAAGAAATATTATAATCTATAAATAAAATATAAGTAACAGTTAAATTTAACAAAAAATAATGTACTTTTATGTCAACGCATGAATGAAACGCTTGACATATTGACACATTTAGGAAACAAACGAACACGTCATACATGGAATGATTTTCCAAAGGTTTGGTTCAAAAAAAGTGAAGAAACTACGAACGGACTATAAAAAGAAGTTTGATCAGTGATTCAAGCTTGAGAGTTCGCATACGTGGCCGATGCGTGTAGTGTCGTTGCCTAAATCGACCGNAATACTAATTATAAAAGAAATATTATAATCTATAAATAAAATATAAGTAACAGTTAAATTTAACAAAAAATAATGTTCTTTTATGTCAACGCATGAATGAAACGCTTGACATATTGACACATTTAGGAAACAAACGAACACGTCATACATGGAATGATTTTCCAAAGGTTTGGTTCAAAAAAAGTGAAGAAACTACGAACGGACTATACAAAGGAGTTTGATCAGTGATTCAAGCTTGAGAGTTCGCATACGTGGCCGATGCGTGTAGTGTCGTTGCCTAAATCGACCGCNAGTTTGATCAGTGATTCAAGCTTGAGAGTTCGCATACGTGGCCGATGCGTGTAGTGTCGTTGCCTAAATCGACCGCAGAGGGAACGTTTGGGTAGACTACGCGTGCAAGCTGCGCAGTCACTACTCCTCGTGTCAACAAATGACTTTCTTTTTTATTGGTAATAGCAGTATAAAAATCTAATTTTACGGTATATGAGGTAAGGAAACGGTTTATGTACAAAGTATGTGCTTCGAAACGTTTTTACACTTCCTATAACCTAGTTTTAACGCTACTTGACTATACTCCAGTTAGTAAAGGCAGTTCACAGAAAACTGAGCACTTTTGAAATCTATGCTTAAGAGCTACCTGTATAGCCACACATTGTGTATCCTTCCGCCACATGTAAAATTAATTTTGTCATGGGCCTGATTACTTTATTCGTGCGTCGGTCAAGTGAAACTGTGGAATTGTTAGAAAAGTAACTACTTTATAAATACGCTAATTTTTTCACTTACAGTCTGCGCATTTGAAAAACTGAAAATTTAATGAAATAATTTTAGTATTCACATTCACCTGACAATTTTAATTCTAGTTGAAGCATGGCACTACATTCCCTCAGTCGTTACCAACTTTACCGGTTTTACGCCGTTCAGTGTGCCCATTAAAATACTTGCAGGTAAGGGCAGTGACATTTTTCAAAGGTTGATTTCGAAAGTCGCGAACAGGTTATGTAAGAATTATATTCGTATAACAGCGTGGGTCTCTTGAAATTTCGAACCTAAACAGTCACGTTCATCGCTCCTGACCATGTGACTTTGACAGTTCCACTGGCGATGGCTGAGTCAGTGTTGACTGACGCATATGACGGGAAATGGCTTACCTCGCCATTAATCTATAAGCCGGGCTGCCTAAATTATCATGAATGGCAAAAGTACACAGGATTTCCCTCCCGCAATAATTCAGTTAGCGTAGTTATTCCGCTCGGCAATTTTAAACCACGAGAGAGCGTATAACCGGAAGACGTTATTATTTTAATATTCAGCTGAAACATTTCCATAATTAAACATGGATTTTTGACATCTTGTAGGCATCTTAATGAGACTTCCCTCAGTGCCAGAAAAACAAAGTACACACTAATTGAAGACCATTGCTCATGTCGCCAGATAGCATTTCACTTGCTTGCTCTTTGATTTTTTATATCGTTACATTTCCTTGTGTTAATCACGCGCGATTGAGTGAGTTCGTATATTTGTATATATATATATGGTAACGTTTCTGTTTATTTCGATAAACCAGAAGGGCAGTATACATTCTAAACTTACCCAAAGTTAGCCTACGTTCAGTAAAGACGCATGTATAGGGCCAGTGATTTTTCGCGAAAAAAATTAGAGCACACAGTAGACATGAACACCATATATACACACCCCAGTTGTTGGCACGCCTCCATTGGCCGCTGGTGTCGTTTCCGCATTTGAATGAGCCACTCAGAATAGCGTAACGTCGACACTGAACCTTCGTGATTCGCGCGCAAACAGGTAACACGGACCAGAACATGTTTCAACCAATAAAGAAAGCTGTACAACCCTAGAGTGCTTTGAATTGTATCTTGTCTCGACATATCAGTGCACCTACGCATGTTCCATGGATATATTCTGGTATTCGAAACACAAGCCTCGCTTTGCGAAGGAAGACACTGGCGAGTTTTTCGCCGCGGAGGTTCTTCTTGCTTATTTACGTAATTAAAGTGCAGTAAGTCCCAGCTACAGCACAGAGCCGTTCGGCAAACAGAAGCGAAACTGCCGACCATCCCGAACTCCGTGCTGTACCTGCCAGCAAAATACAGCAGCTTCGTTTGCTGCTGGATGGAGCTCGGCGTTATTTGCCAACGAGGAACAAAGATAGGAGTTTGTCGCAAGTTAACAAAAAAAAAAACGTGGGCGCTTCCACAGTGCGGATACGCTATTCTAATGAAAGCCTCGTTTCTCAACCATTACGTTGCCATTTGGTGACTGGGCTATCTTAATGTCAAAGCGGGTCCAACGCCCTTTCGCTTCTTTGTGCTTCTGTGGTAACGGCGTGTCTCAAAGAAACTAGAAATAAACTGAAAACGAAAGGGATAACACCAATTATTTCCTTTATCTGTTTCAACCGCACTTGTTTCCATACTTGGGGGGACGAAAACAAAAGCCACTAACCTCAGCCGTTAAGATTTCTGTTCCTTTCTCGACATCTTGCGATAAACAGGTTTCGTAACTATTTTTCCAATAAATTGGTTCTGGCCACAGTCCGTTTAGAAAGAAGGTGATTGCTATAGCAACTTGCATGCTTATAATAGCTATAAGGTAAAAAAAAATTATGTAACTCTAGTTATTTATTTTCGTAAAGTATTTTAGAAAAAAAACACGCATAAAACAATGCATTATATAGATATATATACACACACAAATAATACAGTAAAATAGAATATTTAAGTGAATGTTGTTAAATAAAATCTGTTGAACGCTTCGTAATATAATATTTAAAATGTTTATAATGGAATTGGAATCCAACGATGAATAAATCATATGGTACGTTAATTTTTTATCTGGCTCGTATTCGCAATTAAGGACCGAGAGAAATGTTACTGGAATTAAATTAACTTTGAGAGGCGAATAAATTATGAAGTAAATGGCAGCACACACAGTTGTGCCGGGCTGTTATGAAGTCGCCCAGCTACGCAACGGCCCGTGACGGGTCGAGCATGAAGCAACCATTGACTAACGATGATGTAAACCGGTCTTTCGTCATCCGCGCATGTACTCGACATTGACCTACCTCACACCAATAGAGTCACGTGGTTCGACACTGATTAACGTATTTGTTTGTATGTGAGTGTAATGATTATCGAAATGAAACACTGCGCATCGCGATTCAATGGCGACTGAACGACCATAGCTGTATTACAAAAGACATAGAGAAAACAACAGGATGACATAGAGAAAACAATAGGTGGCGCTAGTTGTTAGTTTTGATACAAATCATAACAGTAAGTTTAAAAAAAAAACATGGCCTTTTATATGAATGAAACACTTTCACCAAATTAAGTTTAATCAAATTGCATTACAAATTGGTAAGAGGAAGTATACAAACGTCTCAAAACACTATTTTTTTATTTACTAAACAGTGATCTAATCTCAAATCCTATCTAATTTGTTTGTGATACAGTCGTATCGGCAGAAAAGCAGTTCAGTGTTGGAACTCCGACACTAATGCGCAGCTAGCGTGAGTACTCTACGGAGGGAGGGAATAGCGTGCCCAGACGTCTGCCGGGAACTGTAAAGGCCATTTCACAAGATCAAATATTTATCGAATTCAATTACTTGAATGCAGTTTATTAAACTTAAAATCACTTCATTCACCTCCCAGTGAATTTTATTCAATAAGATTTGAAGTCTCCACGTGTAAATGTATTACAAAATTTTTATTGAAACCAGTTTAAAAAATATTAAAAGTAAATGTTTTGAAGTATCTACGACCCATGCACGAAACGATAATAATTGGTTAGACACCAACAATTTTTTTCTTTCATTTTATTCCTTATTTTCTTTTTCAAAAAATATCCGTCCTTATTTTGTAACAACTTTAAATGTGTGCACACAACTATATTATTATGAGATTTCGTCCATTAATACTGCCAGAAAATCTCAGATAAGCGGTTGAAATTTCTGATTCGAGAAAAATTATAGAACATTTTTAAAATGAAAATCATGAAGAAAAACGAGATGTTCAAGATATTTAAAAGAGAAAATGTTTCTGATTACAGTACAGCATTCAAAGAATTTCATTCGACAAAAAACTAAAGGTAATTATAAAACCACTACAAAAAATTATCGTGCGAAAGGGCCTTTAAGTCCAGCTTAGCATTCAAAATAATTGCTGACGTTTTGCTTCTGGCTCACCGACTGCGCAAGAACACCATGTCTGTCTGAAATCCCCGCCTTGCAGCCTTGTCCGCTTTCCCTTCGCGTCCTTCGAGAGGTATAAGCCCTCGTCCCCTTCGTGAATAAGCGTGCATCTCCGAACTTGGACGCCCTTGTTCGATTGTATCTCGATTGCTCGACCTATCGATGCACGAGTTTCTGTTGTTCACGCCGGGAGCCGAGACGAGGAGTTGCGGGTGTTCTTTTAAAGTTTTTCACTTGCAAGCAAACACTGGTAGAAGAAAGGACGTTGTTGTTTTTAATGCTGGAGTGCGTGCGCGGAGAACATTGATGAGAAAGCTTGAACGCTTCATCACAGGTTTCGATAGAGCTATCAGTAGGGCCGGTGACTTTTCGCGTACAAAATCGGAGCACACAGTAGACTTCAATACTATATACACACCTCAGCTGTTTTTTCACCTCCATTGGCTGCTGGTGCCGTGCCCGTCTTTGACCAAGCCACTCGGGACTATGTAACTCTGACACTGAACCTTCGTGATTCGCGCGCAAACGATGAACACGTACCAGAACATGTTTCAGCCGATCAAAAAAAGTTGGGTGACTATACAGTGCTTTGAATTGTACCTTGTCTCGAAATATCTTCGCGAAATATCACTGCAGCTATCGGTGTTCGTCGGCCATCTCTAAGGCGCGAAGATAAACTGAGAACAGCAACGAACAGCAGAGCATCGATAATACGATCGAGGACATGTAACAAGTGCCAGTGGCTGAAGGAGATATTTTAGGGTGGTTTCGTAGCCGTGGCCGTGAATTCGGATAGCCACTATTTGACGTCGCTCCAGTTAATAGCCATTTGGCACGTGAATTCAGGCCGTGTTCTAATTCATTTCGAGTTCAGTTTTTTTTTTGTAATTTGTATTTAGCATTTTGCAAGATTTAGTCGGTTCCCTATGACATTCAACTGTCTAGCACGCTGTGCTGCTATTATTTTGATGTTATCATTATTGCAAAGTTAGAGATACACTAAGTCTCAAAATAAACAGTAATTATCCCCAAAAGTTTTTCCAGTGCCGTTTAAATTTTAAAATTAACAAATTGAAACCAATTCGTATTGAAATTGTTACTTAACAAAAATTTTGTCATGAAAAGATAACTATTTCAAGAATATTTTCGCAACTAGCTTTGTGAAATAAATATCGTGNCGGTTCCCTATGACATTCAACTGTCTAGCACGCTGTGCTGCTATTATTTTGATGTTATCATTATTGCAAAGTTAGAAATACACTAAGTCTCAAAATAAACAGTAATTATCCCCAAAAGTTTTTCCAGTGCCGTTTAAATTTTAAAATTAACAAATTGAAACCAATTCGTAGTGAAATTGTTACTGAACAAAAATTTTGTCATGAAAAGATAACTATTTCAAGAATATTTTCGCAACTAGCTTTGTGAAATAAATATCGTGAGTACAATACGCAGTTTTTTTTATGTTAATAACCACGTATATACGTGTATTTAAACGTTTCAAACAGGCGAAACTAATATGGCGGCGGTTTGGTAACTTGTATTTTGTAAATTCTCAGCTTCGAAGCTGGCAAAACGCAAATGACAAAAATACGTAATAGGTTTTGTAGACAAGACGGGCCACGTGACCAACTGGAACACGACCTCAGACACGGTCGCTGTTTTTTTTTTTTTTTTTTTTTTNTTTTTTTTTTTTTTTTTCGTTAACATTAATTCTACCCAGGTTAGGAACAAAACGAGTTTTCTTATGGTAGAGTTTGGCTTAGGGAAAATTTCCGCCGCTAGGTGCGCAGTGTTCCAAAGAGGTCACTTTCAATTAAACTTTTAGTTACGTAAATTATAAAAGAGAAATATTTTACTTGGTAAAGTAGATATTTTATATTTGATTTATGGTTATTGGAATTATATTTTTTTTTTACATATAAAACAGAGAAAAATCCGCTACACGTGCGATACTAGCGCTTACCTAGTGGCGGAAAATGTTAGTTTGCCNTTTCCCCCGGTGAACTCCCCCTCGCCCGACCAGCGATGAGATCATCTCCTAGTCACGACACTCTCACGTTTCTTCCCCGACACATTTTTTTTACCTGTAAATAGACAATACGTTCATAACATCCCCCAATAAAAATTACTCATCACTCTTAAAACAAAATTTAATATTTTTTCTAATTTTTTTTTTACTGTGTTTCAATTGTAGAATTTTTTTAAATCTCTCCAAGCACATATAAAAACCGAGTTTTAAGAGCTGTAAAGAACAATTATTTTCGAATTGTGTTCCGCTGTCGGTACAACTACCTGTNTATAAAAACCGAGTTTTAAGAGCTGTAAAGAACAATTATTTTCGAATTGTGTTCCGCTGTCGGTACAACTACCTGTCATAACCGAATTCAGACCACCTGATGTTTGTGAGACAGTTGGTACAGCGCTGCACACGCTTCTCTTTCACCCTCGCAGTTTAACCCCGCTTCATATCCCTCTGATACTGGCCAAAGTTACCTGCCGAGCACAAGTACAGCGCACGAGAATTCAATAACCGTGAACGGAAAAATTGAACCAGGCCGCGTTCTACGTTTGTCTGTGTCAAAACTGGCCACTGATTAGTGCAGGTGAGGCTCGCGTTTACGAAGGACCGTGTAGTCCACTTACAGGTCGTTCACCTTGCGGAAATTTTCTGTCCCTACGCTGTACATATTTCTTTTAAACTATACTGAAAAACTATTTGCAATCAGTACTTTGTACAAATTTTACATGATAAAACCTGGGAAGCACTTTAAGTCGCGCAGTCAAAATTACAAACCATTGCATTTCGTGGTAGTTATTTCGCTTAGAACAAGTGAACGTGTTTGAAAATGACGTGCTATTGAATTGAACACTGAATTTTTTTGGCNGGGGGGGGGGGCAGGGGTTGGTAATTTCTACTTTTAACGTTCTTTCGGGTGTTAAAACTTCATTATTTACATTAACTTTTCTTTCCCAGGAATGACAATCTCGTGCGATAACGCTGGTATGTGCATTTCCCCTGCCCGTTTATTTGTGTAGCCAGCCGGACAGACTGTGATAGTTGTTGCTTTGCAATTTTAATAAAAGTCTTCCCGACGCAACGTTCGTGAAATAATATTATATTCTGAAATTGTAAACTCAAGCCGTGCTGCTCGGCCCGCGGTCCACGTACTTGCTAAGGGACTCGGCTCCAACCGCGACGAACCAGGTTCGATATCCGGCGGGGTAAATCCCAGATTTTCGCATGTGGGAATCGTGGCGGACGTTGCAGTTGGCCGGCGGGTTTCCTCGGAGTGCTCCCGTTTCCCAAAACCTCACAATTCCGCCACTACTCCGTTTCGGTTTCAGTTCATTTTCGTCGGCTATCAGGTCCTCACTTTAAAGGGTGCCGGCAAATAAAATTCACTATAATAATTAAACGAAAAACCGCTCAACTCGCAGAAATCAGGTACTTGTAAGTACTATTTCTTTCCATTAAAAATATATATATATCGCATAGTTTTTTTGCAGAATGGCACTACAAATTAAAATGTTTAGTGCTCAACAACGTACAAATCATATAAATGAAAACATTTANTTTTTTGCAGAATGGCACTACAAATTAAAATGTTTAGTGCTCAACAACGTACAAATCATATAAATGAAAACATTTACAGAAAATTTAACAAGGGTCACTGAAAGGTGATGTCTCAGTTCATTTTAAGATATGGTTGCCAAAATCTTTTTACGGAAAACCATAGACTGCAGCAAATAAAAATCATGAAAAAAAATTTCCTTTTTTAAAGATTTCTTGAAATAACTCACGTTGTCCTATTTCGGTGTAAATCANTTTTTTGCAGAATGGCACTACAAATTAAAATGTTTAGTGCTCAACAACGTACAAATCATATAAATGAAAACATTTATAGAAACATTAACAAGGGTCACTGAAAGGTGATGTCTCAGTTCATTTTAAGATATGGTCGCCAAAATCTTTTTACGGAAAACCATAGACTGCAGCAAATAAAATCATGAAAAAAAATTTCCTTTTTTAAAGATTTCTTGAAATAACTCACGTTGTCCTATTTCGGTGTAAATCANAAAAATCATGAAAAAAAATTTCCTTTTTTAAAGATTTCTTGAAATAACTCACGTTGTCCTATTTCGGTGTAAATCATCTCATTTGAATAGGTGAGTTAGTTTTTATTCTTTGTGTACGTCCCCAAAAACGCTAAAACAGTGATTTTGACATGCCTTTATCCAAAAAAAGACACTGTCCAAAATTTTTTATTGCGTGGAAGTAGTACTCTTAAGTAATGTTTACAAGTTGAACAGTATTTCGAAGAAAGTATGAAATAATGACAATTTTTATGTCCTGCACCCTCAAGCTTCAACGAAAATCTCACAAATCAACAATTTTGGTTTTGCCTCAAGTAGCTTTTCCTTCGCAAGGAAAATAAATAAAGGTTGGTCATCACGGTACGGTCTTCAGAGACCTATCCAAGCTAGTACGTCACGCTCGCTAAAGGTATATATTGGACCAGTAGTAGATTACGCCCAGCTTCCCATACGGGTCATTCGAACGAGTACTGGGTCGGCGTGGCAGTGGTTCCGAATACCGTCCCTCTGCTTCACGTGGCTGGAGAACGCACGAGCGAGGTCACTCGCCAGACTGTGTGTGTGGTGACCTCCGTAGCTGAGTTCGTTTGGGCGTCGCCTTCGGTTCATAAAGTTCCGGGTTCGAAACTGTGTATCACTTTGTAAGTTCGAGTTGGCATGGCATGTAGTGTGTTCCGCCAAGTCTTCCGGTATAAAAATGCGGAAGTCACGAAATAACGATTAAACATCAATTGGATTGGAAAAGGCTTATTAACGTACCCCGGTGTTATGCCTAACGGCTTATCAGAGGACGGCTTATAAACTAACTTATGACCTAACTTAACACTCATGCCTTGCCTAGAAGTCGAACCCAGAGCCTCCCGCACCAGAGCCTGGCGGCGCACCAACCGGCTGTGCTACGGGAGGTCGGATATTAAACAAGTAGGTCTACTCATAGTTGCAAAATAAGCACTAATTTCTGAACTAGGTTCCTATTTGTGTCAAATAATTTCAAGGAATTAAATGAATATATTTAATAACTGTATTTCTACTTTAGAGATGTTACCATGTCGAAAATCCTAATGACCGCTACAAAATCTACTCATTAATTTCTATAAAACTATTTTATCACTTATTGAGCTTATTAAACAGTAAATGTAACGAACTTTTCAGTCAGAACTATATTTCGTGAGACAAAAGTAAAAACAAATTTTTCAGTTGGGGGTGTTGAAGAGTCGAAAGTTATGTTATACATTGTAAGCATATTAGTGATAATTTTTTTTTGGCGCGAAATACCGGTATGAAAAAGTAAGATAATGGCGTAAAATTTTTGTAGTGAAATTAGTAAAAGAAACTATATGAATTCTAAATGTGTATGTTTTTTGTATAAATCTGAAAATTGAACAAAATTACTGTTTTTGCGACTTTACACCACTGAAAATAAAACTGCCACTAGAGGACTGTACAACAGATTTCCACGAGAAAACGTCCTACTGTAGGCAGCTGCACGCAACTCAACTTGCCACCATGATGTCCGACACACGCAACTGGTCTCTTCTTCCTTCAACTCAAGGGCCCAATTCTTGAAACAATCAGAATAATTCCTCTAGCGAAATGACGTCATTCTGCTATCGGAATTTTGGGGGGGGGGGGCTGCAGTGGCTTAGCTGTTAGACTGCTTGCCTCCCTCCAAGCCGAACCTGGTTCAATCCCCAGCCGGGTGGCTCCTGGATATTCGCAAGTAGGAATCGTGCCGGACGATGCCGCTGGTCAGCGGCTTTTCTCGAGAATCTCCCGTTTCCTCCACCCTTGCATTCCGGCGCTGCTCCATTCTCACCTCATTTCACCCTCGTCGGCTCTCAATACCTCGTTAAGAGCCTCCCAAATCTCTCAACTCAACTCATCTAAGTCGGGTGCGCGGGAGATTTAAACTAGGTCCCGCGCAGTTATTAAGATGCCAGTAAAAAAAGGAAATGCACAAATTTATCGTGAACTTAAAACTTATTTAAATTTCGACCAACTCCCTTTTTACAGTGCCACTTAAGTCCAAACAACTACTGTAATGCACTAGGCTACAGCTCAAAATAATGGTTCTTGTTATCAAAATGTCATGAGAATATTTTCTCGATAATTTTTTATGTTGTTCCCTTGTATTAAAATGTTAACTTATAAGACAACATTTGAAGTAAAATTTGTTATATGTTATACCATCATCACCGGCAAACCAAGTGTAGATTTTCAAAGAAACAGCAATAAAGGCATTCCTGTCACTTCGAGAAACAATTAGCTGATATCAAACTTTGCATCAAAATACGATTTTTGAAACTTATATAAATCAATACTAGAAGTTCAAAGTTTCCTATTTACATTTAAAAAAAAACACGATTAATGTAAGTATTCAAATGAATTGGTATTTCGTCGAGTTATCATTGATATGTTACGAAACAATTAAAAATCCTTAAATTGTAGAAAAAATAATTTTTTTTACTCTTGAACAATTTCAACAACTCTCTGGGTACTTTCGAGAAGTAAAAATACTGACAGATAAACCATGAATATTTCACGAACTCGATAATTCGGTATGAAAGTAGCCCACAGAATACAAGTCAGCATTGTTAACATATAGCGTTCATTTAATATAATACAGTTTACGAGACGCACTGGTTTAGTTTAACCACAGCTGATATCGGCTAAATGCCATGCTCAAACAATCAGAATACCCTGCTAAACTTAATATTTTTTTCCCATTCTGCATTTTTCTACCTCACGTAAAAATTTTACATTCTCACGTTTCCCGAAAGCAGCTTTATATAGACTGATCGAGAGCGACAGCGTGTAAAATTGTTAGTTGGTTGTGCCAATATGATACCACTCGCGTGGACTAAATTTTTTTTTATAAAGTTTAGTTTTACCTAATTTTAATTATGTGATATATAACCATTAGACAGCGTATTGCAAGAGAGCGCGCTGGCGGCAAACTTTTATCCGACTTGGTTCACTATTATCGTCACTGCTTATTCCTTATGTCACTTTACGTAACAAAATATATGCTAAAACCTGGCCAGAGAACATAGCTATGAATTAAAAAAAAAAAAAACCTTGAAATCGGATAAGTGGTTCTCGAGTTATAAGCGCACTAACGGACAGACGGATAGAGAGAAGTTGAATTTTATAATATGTATGTATGATGTGTACGAAAGGGTTAATACAAATAATTATATTTTAGGACAGGATAGACTTCAGTCATGCGTACGTTTCAGTTTTGTGATTACGGTTCAGTTTATTGCACACGCCCTGGGCGAAAATAAGCCCATAGCAGACGTGCAGCTTTGTTAAAAAAAAAAAATTCCCTAAAATTACCGATAGGTGCCGGTGAAAAATTATCCAGAAATCTTAGTAAAATTATTTAGGCATATTTCGCTTTTTATTTAATGGGCTGTCCATAAATTTCACAAAACTTCCCCTAACTTTCAAAGAACCTCTCCGTAAGTTTGGTGCTAGGTTTCACTGTCTATCCACATTATTAAAAGTAATGAGGGAAAAGGTTTTGATATTATTGTGTGGTTTTTTTATACCAGTGTACGGTTTATTCAATAAAATAAAACATTTTAAACGTATACAACATATTTTATCTTGGAGTGGCATCTGAACACGAGTCGAAAATTCCTCAGTCCTCTACTCCTACTATTGCGATACCGCAGCTGTGCACAAGAACCCAGTGTTAACTGTTATTGATGGAATGAAACTTCTTCCCTTTCTTGTAATAGTGAATTGTTTGTACACTGAAGAGCCAAAAAAAACTGGTACACCTGCCTAATATCGTGTAGGGCCCCCGTGAGCACGCAGAAGTGCCGCAAGACGACGTGGCATGGACTCGACTAATGTCTGAAGGTATGCAGGAGGCAATTCACACCATGAATCCTGCAGGGCAGTCCTCAAATACAATCTGCGCCAATTTGAGAAATGGTTGCACGTCTGTCAAATTTTATGATTCTCGTCAGTCGTCGTTTGTCCCGTTCTTTCACGATCTTTTTCCGGCCACAGCGATGTCGAGGATGTGATGTTTTACCGGATTCCCGATATTCACGGCACACTCGTGAAATGGTCGTACGCGAACATCCAAATGTTATCGCTACCTCGGAGATGCTATGTCCCATCTCTCGTGCGCCGACTATAACTCCACGTTCAAACTCACTTAAATCTTGATAACCTGCCATTGTAGCAGCAGTAACTTATCTATCTGCTGACCGCATCGCGTTACTCTGATTGGTTCCATACCTCTGTTATTTGCATACGCACGCCTATACCAGTTTTTTTTTGGCTCTTCAGTGTGTGTGTGTTGCTAACATTTACAGGTGGCTAGTGATCGTGATATTTTTTGATGTTTGAAAAAAGATGTTTAAATGGCGTGAATAACGTACCTAACTGCCTCAGGGACGATAACGTTCTAGCCGCAGCGGCGAAGAGCTCTTCGTCAATAGCCTCGGGATTGTTCGTTCCCGAAACCCGAATACGTCGGATAAACACGTGTAGATGTATTTTACGTACGGAGCTCAGTAGTGCATCGTGTTACCAAGGAGCACGTTGTTTCCGTTTATGAACTGCATATTTTCGTAAAAATTTCCGTGTCTGTCTGTGAATCATAGGTCTAATATCTGTGTGAGTGAATATCGATCGGCCAGACTCTAAATCTGAAGAAGTGATTGAAATCAGTAGAATTAGTTAACTTTATCTTGAGAGAATGAGTCGTAATTTACTGGCAAATAAGTGGAATCCACGGAGGGTTTACTGCCAGTGCCTGGACAGTGCAGCTCACTGAGAATAAGTAGAAATAACTTTAATGAGAGAATACAAGTAACTAAAATTATCAGTACGGTTTTATTTATTCAAGTGGAGCAATTTCAACAGATCTGCAGTCAGATTAATTGATCTGGAGCAGATTCAGCTATTTCAGATTTTTGAATGCAGGTCAAGTGAGAAAATGCCTTCTCGAAATAAAACACGCGGACTAGAGCCAAAGTATATTTGCACGCCTGCAAGTACGCAATTGAAGCCCAGTTTACACGAAGGAAACACGTTTGCCGAAAATCACTTTGTCCCGGCGTCGATCCTCTGTTGATCGTCTCTCACTTACGGCAGACAACTAAGACGCGTGAAAATTGGAATCATCCAGTGTTGTAGGTGACTCTGAGCAAAAGTGTCATTAAACGCAAATAGCCTTTTGATGCTTCGCGAAAATCAGGTGTGTCCCAACTAGTTAACTTAAAACGCAAAGAAATGTATTTATGTAAACGTATGTGAAGAAAATACATTTATAAAGAATGTTAAGAACTAAACATACTAACTACTCATAATTTGCTTATATTATCAATGTAAACATACAATTCGGGTTTGTCTCAAAATAGACACGGTGCGTGAAGGTAATTTTTTTACTATTCAATGCTTAATTCAAAATTCCGACAAACTGTTAACAAGTTATTAAAAGACTCGCTTATATCCAGCACCATTTAGTAGAACTTACCGATGCTATTCAGAATATTTAGTTATAAATAGCGTAGGATATATTTTTCCCCTCCTTTTTTTTTTCTAGCGGTCCCAGAGTGACGTGAAAAACCGGTTATCATTCAACTTTTCTGCGATCTTCCTGAAGAATGTCCATCTCATGCATTTTTAAGTAGTCTGGGGACGAGGCATCCCATAGGCACTCCTATTTTGGATACATATTTATAAACTCGACGACCTGATTCTCAGTTCACTCTGTTTCCAAAGCTGCTGCTAAAGTTTCGACGTTTTTTAGCACAGGAGATGTTGCATTGTGGAAAATGCGTGAACTTCGCCGTAGAAAGCCTCCTGTCGAAACCTTTTTCTATGAGACTAAATGTAAACGGACAATATCTTGAGCTGTAAATCAGCCACTGCTAAGGGACTTACTATAAGCTAATATACTGAATTTCTCAACAAGGCTGTTAGAATTGTTGTCTTCAGCTATTAAGACACGAGGAACAACACGTGTGCATCTTGTGTAACATAACATAAATGTTGAGAACTGGGTTCGAATGTGATGTGGCATTGGCACTGACGAAATAAATATATATATTCACCAATTTTTTAAGAAAGGAAATTTGCTGTTCTGTGCGTTTTAATATCCCAAATGGCCACGTACGACACGAGAATAATAAATGAAATTTCTCCAATACCTTCAAACAAAATTAGAAGGAATTAGACTTCAAAGGAAAGAACAAAACGTACAGCTTATTGGGTACAGTTTACTATACGTTTTTACTGCAGATAATAAAGTGGCAGTTTCCAGTGACGAGCTGGAGAATTTCTAACTTAATGAAAGCATACGCTTCCATTGTTCTGCCTTTGATATTTCTCTTAAGACTGGTTTGCTCTTGAAGACACGTTCTGTAAAATATGAAGCTGCCCACGATTCCGTACCACGTATGTCAGCAGCGTGTAATGTTATCTCGCACGATGGAAAGGATTCGCACAATGATTTTAAAATTCTACCTCTTGTATCCGAATTGCTATTTTACGTTATTTATAATTACGCCGCAGATCGTGTTCGGTAACAGAGCTTTCAATACAACACGGGGAATACATCTGTCTGATACAACTGCCTATCGAAAATAGTCATTCAGTTAAAATCCCAACAGATTTGTTGAGTCATTCTGTAGACGCTACACGAGATTTAACAAAAAAAAAGTTAAAACTATTATAATTAGTGATGTATATGTAACTGGGTTGGTTAAAAATAATAAATGTAAATTTAATCGAATCAGTCTCAACTAAATCATTGGGAAAATTGGATACCTCGTGGTTTACTGTAGTGACCCAGTTGTCATAGTTACCAACTGATTTATGATACAATGTTTCACAGTGCAAAATACTATTGCGAGACACCTATTGTTAATAGATCTCGTATAATGCCAATCACGGAACTGAAAAACGACAAAAACGTGACACTAATAACGCTAACTAGAATCACTGATTCAGAATTAAAATTCACGAAATAACATGCGATTTATATTGCTTTGCACGAGGAGTATTACAAAATTGTCGTAAAACCATGTATACTATTCTCAGTAATTAAAAAACTGCGCCAGTATAAAGAAAATGCCAACATACGGCCTTTATTAGATATTTATTTTAAAAGGTAATAAACTAGACACACACAAGAAAATTCTGAAGTTATTCTTACCTTCCAAAAATTTTTAAACTGCAGATGTGTTTGTAAANTGTTTGTCTTGACCGCAAAACTTTCGCTGCCAAATGTTAATTACCATACCGCACGCAATACGTGCGTTGTTACAAATATATCCAATTGTTTGAACTCTCTGTAGGTATAAGTTAGTTGCTACGTAAAGCTGTAATGTGTATCAAATTACTCTAACTACAGAGGAGAGACCACGCGCTTGTGAGACTTATTTTTCCTTCTCAAGAGGTCAGGGACGCGTTTATTGCCTCGAATTCCAACTTCGTGAGCCAATTTGTATCATTACACTGANAATGTCTTGACCGCAAAACTTTCGCTGCCAAATGTTAATTACCATACCGCACGCAATACGTGCGTTGTTACAAATCTATCCAATTGTTTGAACTCTCTGTAGGTATAAGTTAGTTGCTACGTAAAGCTGTAATGTGTATCAAATTACTCTAACTACAGAGGAGAGACCACGCGCTTGTGAGACTTATTTTTCCTTCTCAAGAGGCCAGGGACGCGTTTATTACCTCGAATTCCAACTTCGTGAGCCAATTTGTATCATTACACTGCATGAGAATAAGAAACACGTGGTGCTACAACCAACTGCTTTCGGTCGTTTAGAGAGAGTTCGGACCGGGCTACCGGAGCGCTGTTAGCCTGAAGGGAGTCACGAGAATGACTGGTGGCTAGTAAAGATGAATATCTGCCACGTCAGGACACAGAGTAGGTAAGTATACAGAGGTGAAGAAGTCGTTCGCCAGGCAGTTCCTGGTAACTTACTTGCCAACCGGCAGCCCAGTGAATACAGTGGAGTGAAGTGGAGATATCTGGTCTTGAGAGCCGATGAGGGTGTAGCGAGGTGAGTGTGGAGCAGCGCCGGAATGCAAAGGCGGGGGGGTTATGAGAGATCCCCGAGAAGATCCGCCGTACCAGCGGCATCGTCCGGCACGATTGCCACATGCAAAAATCAAGCGGCGACCCCACCGGGAATCTAACCCAGTTTGCTTAGTTAGGAGGCGAGTAGTCTAGCTAATGCACCACCGCGGCCCCATTATAGGGGGATCGACACCCGCCAACTCGGACTCGTCAATCGTCTTGCCGCAAGTTCCATTTCGAAAGGCTTAACAAAATTTTTCGCACGCCAGAGGATAAAAGATAGCCTATGAAGTTTTGTTAAAATGTCGCATCTCTGTTGCCTTTGTTACTTTTTTTTCTATTGACTGCCAGGAAGGAATAAGGTATGATTTCTGGCAGGCTATTGCAGAAATTATGCTATTAACGGTACACACTTAAAGGAGAATTTATAACATGCAAAGACCAGTTCCCTGTACCTTGCAGATCAGCACACCATAATGCGAAATCTGTACCCTTTAAAAAATTGAAGCAGTTTAAACTGCTCCGAATCAGCGAATCTGGCCGCAAATCTGATGAAAATGCTCGACCTGAATCAGTAAAATTCCAATGATAATTTTAGTTGCTGGTATTTACTTATTAAACTGCGATTTCTACTGATTCCTAGTGAATTGCGCTGGCCTGGCAGTAGAATCTCAGTGTATACATTTGGCTCGTTAGTACACGACAGCTGATTAACATAAGATTTAGTAAACTGGTTCTAATGATTGAAATCACTGATTCGGGTTCAGAGTTTATTGCAGGCTGTGGCGAAAATCCCATAAATCCAAGATAGCATGTAGTGAATTCCCCGTAAAATCGAGGTCTTGAGCTACGAAGCGAGGGTGAAGTGAGGTGAAAATGGAGCAGCGCCGGAATGCTACTGCAGGGGGAGGGTGGGGGGAACGAAAGCGCCCCGAGGCTGGCCATCAGCAACGTCCGCCAACCGTACCACGTGTGGAAAACCTGATGACCCCTGCCGGGAACTGAACCCAATTCGCCTTGGTGGGAGGCGAGTAATCTGACCACTACACCACCGCGGCCCCGTCATACTGCCTGCTGCGACGAATATACGCCCTCATTCACATGTCGGTTGTATGCGAACACCACAGACAACCAGCGGCTAAGTATTCCTTACGAAAAGAAAATAATCAACAGCTTAAGCTATTTGTGATTTGGAGTGATCACTGGGGACAATATACGCCTTTTAACTTGATGGGTACGAAACCCGAGTATAGCCTACGCTGTTCACGGTGAAGGGAGCACTTTTTGAAGAACTCTCATTTGGAATAATAGTCAATAAATCGGTCCAGTGGAATATAAACACTTTGTTTTTTTGTTAGATGGCAATATTTGCTTAAACAAGTGATGGAAGGATAAAAAAATGGCCGATAGTAAAAAGTAACTATGGCTTCAAAATTGCTCACTTTACCGTGAACAATCTACATATCGTTCATATTACAGTCAGAATTTGAAGACGAACACTGAGGGTCTGTTATTGAACGAATATCTGCCCCCACTGCAAATTTTCTCTCTCTCTCTCTCTCTCTATCTCTCTATTTCTCTCTCTGTCTCTAATAACGTTACTTCAGCGAAGCAATTTGGTTTGTCACCGTTATTTGGCGTAAACTTTTTAACTGTGGAAAAAACGTCGTTTTGCAAAAAACAATTAACAACAAAACGTTTTCTAATAAATGAAAAAGTTTGTCTTGTGCTGATTCATTAAACCTTACTTTTTTTTAAAAGTAATTCCAAATTTAATTGAGTTAAGACCAAGAGAAATGCCTGTCGGTGGGAAATACTCTTCACACTCGAATTTCCTCCACAGATTTGTTTTGTAAATTTAACTGGTAAATTATTTGCGTATTGAAAACTCTTTCCAAAAAAATACAACAATATGTTCCGTAGAATTTCTTCTTTGTGACATCCTAAAAGTCATAGGTCTATTTGTAATTTATCTAGGGAAATGTTCGTAATGACCATAAGTCACTTAATTCGCAAAATCAAAGTTACAGATTACTACATTCCGTTATAAATATTTCTCTTAATAGGTACCATTGAAGGTGTTTACGATTTTTGTGATTTTATTAATAACAATTGTATTAAAATGTTATTGTGTTTTACTTCACTAGAAAAGAATAACCTCACTCGACCACGGTGCTATGTGTTTTCTTGTTCAGTATTTTTTGCAATCAACCTAACAGTCTGTAATGGTAATGATAGTTTGTGGACTTGCAGGGCCAATAGCTGTCATTCCGACGCAAACATTCACAAAACAATTTATTGCGCAATTACAAAACTTCAACTATGCAATTGTTCAATCCGTTTCAGACTTCATGTCATTCCGAAGTGCATTCATTATTTAAATGACTTACTTCTATCCTTCCCAACAGATGGTATATTATTCATGCCAAAATTAAAACAATCATAATCACAATACCGAACATTAATTGGAGGCTGCAAGCTGAGGTGGTTGTGTGGTAAAATGTCTGCGTTTATAGCGCAGAGGATGCTAACTCGTATTGTGCTTAAGGAAAAAAAAAATAAAAAAATTTTTTTTTCGTAAATACAATTTGGTTTTTTTTTTTTTTTTTTTTTTTTTTTTGCCGTTATAGTTCTTTTGTAGAAAATAAAAGTAAATTTTATTTCCTGCATTCCTAATCGTAAAATGAAATACTTGCCTTTAAATTGTTATATTATATACACATTTATAGAGCTTTTTACAAGAGAAATTATTGTTACTCTACAAAAAATTGTTTAAGCATTTGGTTCCAAAATTTCTCTTGTAAAAATGGAAAAATATTTCTCAATGTTGTGGGCATTTAAGATATTCTCATCGTTTTCATGAGGCACTAGTACCTAAAAAGAAATAATACATTTTTAGCAATTTCCATTAAACTTTATTCAGCCTAAGGCTTCCAGTCAGTAAAAATTAAGCGAAATAAGCTTAACTACTACACCTCTAAATATAATGGAGGAAGTATGTAGATTAATTCAGTGGCTAACACTTAAGGAAATATCCTTAAAATATTTTCTTAAATAGTATAAACCCAATTTGAAATTTGTATTTCCTAGTATATCGTTGAACAAATGAAACATTCGAAAAAACAGAACAAGTTTTATTCTGTTACCTAGTCGTTGGCCTGTACCGACTGAAAAATGTTGTTGAGATAACAGAATCTGCGTTTAATTACGTTATATAGTTGAAATAGCTGGCGTTATTCCAACAAATGTTTCTCACTGTGTTCAACTTCACGGATTTGACATTCATTTTCACTAATTTTTCAGTGGATACAACTGCTATTTTTATAACTGAATTTAATGTGTAAAAAAATGCGTGTTTCCTTGTTAACGCTTGAAGGGCTATTTTATTAATGGTTTCGGGTGTCGAAAATATATTGTTTGATGTGTACTGTACTCAAGCTGACTGAATACTGCTTTAGTTATCACAATCAACGATGTGTAAGCTTTGTGTTCTATGTTAGTGATACAATCCAATGTACAATTGAACCTCTGTGTATTGAACTCAGATGGATTGAAATCCCGCATTCACGGAACATATTCTGTGGTCCCATTTTTTATTTATCTGCATTTCAAGACCACATTCATTGAAAGTCCACATGTATTGAAATATTTTTTGTCAGTCCCCTGAGAAACG
>NQII01006792.1:0-31292 GCA_002778355.1 Clitarchus hookeri | reverse complement strand
CCCGGCCAAGCAACCCCACCCCTAAACTGCTGTTGCTGGAAGTCAGCCGGTGCTCGACAACCTACGGAGTGGGAGGCAATCCCAGCCCATGTCACGGCAGACCGGACCGAGTAAGGCTTCCCGGAGAAAAAAAAACAGCCGGGGAGAGAATTGAACCCGCGCCTTGAGGACTTGATGTTCTCCACTTTACGAAACTTGACGTCCTACCAACTGCTCTATCTTAACACGTTTAACAGTGTTTCAGTACAGCGTAACGACAAACTGCAGGTCTCTTTCGTTATGTGGAAACAATTTATGCTCTAGAAATATATATGCATATTTGGCACGTGTAAACTGTTTTGCAAGGTTCGAGAGCTGGTCTAAGCTACATTTAGTTCTCATATCATCCTTTTGAATTAAAATACAATGGTTTCATTTTTCGAGGTTATCGCTGTCCACTTCCATTCGCCATTTTATAACGCCAAGTCTGCGTAAACTGGTGTTGGCTAGACATTACGTTTATGTCTCAGTAACACTATATATTTTGTTCTTCCTGTTATTTTTAGCTTAATAGAACATTTGTTTGCTGTAGCAATAGTTAAAGTCTTTATTAGCATTCACACTTGAACAGTAGGTGTGTTTGCATTATAGTGATATAAAACTTTGCAAATAATTATTAACTTTGTCACGACATTATTGATTTTACTAAAACATAAACGTTTAAAGAAAAGTCTCAGTAGTACTAGTTTCTTGTTTCAAGAACATTAAACTTTTTTTTCTGTGTGTTTGTAGTATTCCTGCCTGTGATTGTATTATCTACTGCTGTACATATATTTGCCATACGACAGAGCACTGCGTTCATACTACGAAACAGGCAGTGCCTCCAACAGAGCAACTTCAACAATGTTCATATTGTTCCCACGGCAACTAGTATTGTAATAACCTGACAAAATATTCTGCTGCTGCTGCCCTCGGACCCTATTATAGAACTGTTCAGCAATAGCAACAGAACATTATGTGTGGTTATTACAATTGCTATTGTTGTGGGAACAATTCTAATATTGTTGAAGTTGTTCTGTTTGAGGTACTATCTGTTTTGTAGTAATAACGCAGTTCTGTGCTGCATTCACGGTCACTTCACATTCTTCTGAAGCCCTGCTAAAGTTCTACTTCCAGAACATTTCTTCTACTCATGCAAACAAAGCTTAATCGAGTCTAGAAAATGACACCAAAAGGGACAGCGCACCGTATTTTTGCGCACTCAGTGTAATAAAATTTTACATAATAACTATTTATTACTAGGCATTACCAACACACCTATTTTCTCCCTGCCTTATTCATATTAATTGAAAACTGAATATTATAATATAAAGATAAAATATAAATAAAAGTTCAATTAAACCAAAATAAGATACGTTTATGTTAACACAATGATAAAACACTTGTGGTACATGGCATACTTAGGAAACAATCAAGCACGTAATTCATGGGGTATTTTTTTAAGGTTTGACTCAAAAAGTGTGCAGAAAACCCGAATTGACTACAGCAGCCACGTGTACTGCAGCAAATACAGGAATACAACATGCAGTTGAGTTTGTATTACTATCTATGATAAAAATATTCACATTGTTTCAACAGCCATGTTTGTTTTTTCCCCTCTGCGTAGGTCAGGAAACCTCTGGACGGTGAATTGGGTCGTGTTGGACATTTCCATGTGCGTAATTATACAAAAAAGGATCGGCGTTGGTATAAATACCGGCATCACCACGTCGACGGTAGTTCTACACCAACTACCCTGGATAAGCCTGGTTTCAACCAGGGCTGGCAACAGTCCTGGTACATAGGGTACCAGAAAAGCGTACCAACCACATGCAACTTTTTTTCCAGAAACGCCACACGGTGAAATGGCCGGAGAATAAGAGCGAGGCCTGGACCCTGGCTTGCAGTACTGTAAGGGCTGATGATGAACAAGCTGAGTTGTTGATTTGCAGCGACTCGGGTTGTAGGAACTCACCAACACACTACACGCGAGTTTAACTAGCCACTTGGCAAACAACACTACAACATGTTCTACGGACATCGCGACACTGCAGCACGCCAGTCGAGAGACTGGTTTGGGGAGCTTCTCTCCCTCGCCGGTAACACCCACGAGTGAATTTATTAAGAGAGCAGCAGTGGTTGGCAGCTGTAAATACGGGCCCGAAGTCTAGATAAGACATAGAGGGTGATTCTAAAATCATAGGACAAGCATTGAGGGGTGGTACAGCTTACTAAAACCAACAATTATTGTATAGGAATATATGGGCGGGAGTGACGCGTTGAGGCACAAACACAAAAATAACAAATGAAATGCAACACATTTTTTATTTACAACGTCGCCGCTAAACGCCTTTTTACAGCAATGTTTACAATAATTGCTTAAAATTGCTACCACCGACAGTAGTGCAAACTTGGTAGCGTCGGTGGAGTGATTGGCGAACAGATTCAAATACGCCGGGTATTTCACGCACGCCACCATTGTCAGCCAATCACGCCATATGTAGAGGTCGTCAAGCATGCGTGACTGTTGGTGGATGCATTTCCAGCAACTGTTTTAACATTTTCTTTACGGAATCACTCGTTAAGTATTGCTGCTAATGTACATTTTATGTTTCCTTTAATGTGTTGTGTTTTTGTGTTTGTGCCTCAACGCGTCACTTACGCCCATATATTCCTATACAATTATTGTTGGTTTTAGTGAGCTCTACCACCGCTCAATGTTCGTCCCATGATTTTAGAATCATTCTGTATACACGGCAGCCCACCGTCGGCTCGATGATTTTTCCCAAATCTGCCGGGCTGCATTTTTGTTGCCAACCCACTAAGTCGAGCTATGGGGACTTGCGTTCCTGGTCTCGTGACAGCACGGCCTTCCGAGGGCATATGAGAGNGGGGGGGGGGGTGCAGTGTTCTGACGGGTTTCCGCAAACTACGGCAGTGAGCTGGGAGTCGGAGCGGATACGGGGAGTCGTCGACGATCTCGTAGACGACGTTCGACCCGGGCGTTGGAGCGGAAGTGGCAGATCACGAGAGCCTGGCGCGTTGGAGCGACTGAACTGATTTCGAGACTTAGAGCACGTGTTTTAAAAACCAGCACTAATTACTTACTAAACTGTTTAATGTAACTGGGCATGCGTTAGTGGTTGGTTGGATTCACAGATGATTGTAATTGAGTGAATTATAGCAGATTGTGGAAGAAATAGCTGTTTTGTAGTACTGTAGGTAAATAAGGGAACTCAACAGAGTTCTTTCCCTCCATCCATAACAATTCAGTCAACGGCCGTGCGCATGTCACAATATCTACATGTGTGCTTCTAAAAACGTTTTTTTATTACTGTCACTAGAATTGAGTGAAGAGATTTGGCCGGCTCTCAACATCGAGGTCTTGAAAGCAGATGAGAGCGTAGAGGGGTAAGGCATGGAGAAGCGCCGGAATGAAAGGGTGAAGGAAACGGGAGACCTCCGAGAAAACCCGCCGACCAGCGGCATCGTCTGGCACGATACCCACAAGCAAAAATCCAATATTTACCCCGCCGGGAATAGAACACGGTGCGCCTATCACTACAAAATTTTTCTGTTAATAAGTGTCGGGAGGTATTTGATTCTTTTTTTTTTATATAGACAGTGATAAACTTTCCTCTGCCACACATCTGTGTGGTAGAGCGTTAAAAGCGTTACGTTCGCTCACTGAACTTCCATGTTCGAATCCTTTGTAAGCCATATTTAAATCAGTTTTACGTTAGTTTCGCGTACAAGCTAATCCTCTTCTCTCTCTCTCTATCACACCCACGCCACATTAGCTCGCTGACACGAAACTGGAAGCGTAAATAAGCTCAACTCAAAATAGAGGCACCTGCCAATATTTTACATGCGTGCTAGACGACAACAGGCGATACCGTGTTCATTCTCTCATCAAAACGTACAAGCCCATTAATATTCGCCCCGAAGGAACGGTGATTTGAACCGGACGAAAATTTTCGATGTTTTATTTGCATTTCAAAAGCTGACGTTGCCTGCCCTGCGGCAGCTACACGATGATAACATGTCGGGCAACGGACTGTAACAATCCCAAAATGCAAGGGAATTGATGTATGAAGTTTTCAAAGAGGCGGAGAAAGTGGTAAATACCCCGTGGGCTGCTTTCGCCGTCCATAGACATTAGAATTCACATTATAGTATTAACCATCGCACGAGCAGATACAAAACGCGTCCCTCATACTGTACCGTATTATAAGGGAAACAAACTTATGAAATATATTAAATATAGCAGGACGCGAGTGTCATCACAAAGAGTTGTTTACAAAAAGCGTTTTTATTTCCCGGCTCTTGAAAGAATATGTCTATGCAAGACTGCAGGCAGCTATAATCTACTCACGACATATTCTCTCTTTTTGAATCAAACATTAAAAAAAAATCATCCACGCAAAACATGTTTCATTATTTCCTAAATAAATCATATAACACATTTTTATAGTTCCTGTAACATTTAATTGCCTAATTTTTTGTTTGCATGTAACACTCACTTAAATTTTGTCTATATTTATAATGTTTATTTCGTAGTTTGTATTATTTAAAAATATTTAATTGTTAACAACCGGTAGTATATATTTATGACGTAAAGTTTTGGATGAGATCGGTTGAATAATTAAAGAAATATAGTAAAACGGTGTTATGTTTTGCGTTAAAATATTTTACCGAATTGCGAGTGGAAAAGTTGTTGATGATATATTTATGTACAGAATTAATTACGGAACTGTAGACAAAGTGTGTCTGACGTAATAAAGCTAACATGAAAAAAATCATAGCCTTCGTGGGCGATACGTGCATAGACTAAAGATGTGGTACATCGGTCTTCTGCTCATTTCCCAACGTTGTCTTAAAAATTTACAAAACCACTGTTAAAACTTCTTGTTCAACCAATAATGTCCATTTGTTTTATAACAAACCCACATTTATTCCAAAAAAAAAGCTTGCGGTATTCGTAATTTGATTACATCCTATTTGCAATACGATTTTTTCACAAGCAGTATACTACCATATCAAAGTTTTAATTAAATAAACAGCGTGCTAACCTTAGTTGAAGTAAGATTTATTCTACAAAGGTTAAGAACAAAACGAGGTTTCTTATGGCAGAACTTGGCATATTTAAGCTGGAGGTAAACGAAGAAATTATATTTATGTGTGTGTAAAAGTTCGTGTTTGGCTCGAATTGTGATATATATTTGTCCCAGCCAAAATTTCAAGAATTAATTTTATTTCGTAGCTATTATTCACACCTTCCAATAGTGTCTACAGAAGCAGACAGTAAAAATTCAACTGTGTTTTTCATTGAACCTTCATAAATAAGCTTAGTTCAATGGGATAACATCACGAATTTAACTGCAAAAAAATATATAACTGTCATCAAAAGTACTACTCTCCTCCTTTTGTTAATGGAAACTGCAGGAAAACCCTGAAATTTATATTTCTAACAATTTAAAATTTTATTTTTTGATTCAGTTGTGATATTTAAATAAATTTATTGTATAAGTCTACGTTTTGATTAATTCTATTTACGACAGAATATTTAACAATATATGAACATGTTTCGTTATATTTCTGCTCCAGTGTCAAGAACAAAGTTTATTCTTTACGAAGGGTCTAACACAGTACAAGTCAGAATAATAAATGCAGTTATACACTGAAGAGAAAAAAAAACTGGTATAGGCGTGCGTATGGAAATAATACAGGTATGAAACCAATAAGAGTAACGCTATGCGGTCGGCAGCTAGATCGGTTACTTCTGCTACAATGGCAGGTTATCAAAATTTAAGCGAGTTTGAACGTAATGTTATAGTCGGCGCAAAGAGAGATGGGAAATAGCATCTCCGAGGTAGCGATAACATTTCGATGTTCGCGTGCGACCGTTTCACGAGTGTGCCGTGAACATCGGGAATCCGGTAAAACATCACATGTTCGACATCGCTGCGGCCGGAAAAAGATCGTGAAAGAACGGGACAAACGACGACTGACGAGAATCATTAAACGTGACAGACGTGCAACCCTTTCTCAAATTGGCGCAGATTGGATTTGTGGACTGCTCTGCTAGATTCATGGTGTGAATTGCCTCCTGCATACCTTCAGACATTAGTCGAGTCCACGCCACTTCGTCTTGCGGCACTTCTGCGTGCTCGCGGGGGCCCTACACGATTTTAGGCAGGTGTGCCAGTTTTTTTTGGCTGTTCAGTGTATTTATTGTATGTAAATTGCTGTTATTCCATTTAATTACATATAAGTCTCAAAAATCCGGTACACATGCGACTTTGGTAGAGCACGGCGGCGAAAATTTCAAGTTGCCAAATTGAAATCATCCAACTTCCCAATCTGAGTAAAACAAACCTTAGGTGAAGGGAGAGCGGCAGTTTAACCGTGGGACACGGAGAACGGTCACGCCGTAAGGGTCTGAACCGAGTGTGCACTGAAGTCCCCAGGAGCGAAATAATAATCGCTACCCAGGCGGGCCCGTCTTTGGAAACAGCCTCCCTTTTCTCTCGCCGCGCCCCTCTCTCGTGACCACTCTGTATTCGAGCCACTTCGCTTCTTTAGAAAATTTCCATCGTCACCCGGGCGCATCGCTGTGATTCAGCGACCGTCTTCTTGTCCGGCGATCGCAGGAACGTGCTGGAGTTGCGATAATCCATCGCGCGGCGGGTTTCACAGGCGCAGAGGAGGGCCTATCCACTCCACTCGCACAACACACAACTATCGAGACTGGTCGATCCTGCCAGTAGTCGTATGCTTGTCTCGAAGATTAAGCCATGCATGTCTCAGTGCAAGCCAAATTAAGGTGAAACCGCGAATGGCTCATTAAATCAGTTATAGTACCTTAGATCGTACCACAAGACTTAGATAACTGTAGTAATTCTAGAGCTAATACGTGCAAACAGAGTCCCGACCAGAAATGGAAGGGATGCGTTTATTAGATCGGAGCTATAAAATCGTTTGTTTAAATGGCAGATCATTTACAAACCGAACAGGTCAAGTGATTACCTTCTGCCCCTACGTCTGCCATCGATTAGTATTCATGTTATTTATAAGCCTTTAACTGTGATAAAATATATAGTGGCCGTGGACTATAAGCATTTAATTATATTATGAAGTTATTTTCCTTATTGTACGTATCGTAAGTAACACGTGAATCTGCACTGATATCTCCTGCACAGAAATTGTAAATACGAGTATACAGAAGTGAAATTGCAAGGCGTTTCCACTGAAGTGGACATGCCCTTTCGCTAATTGGCCACGCGAAGCTCTGAAACGGGCCTCGCGTCTTGCGAAATATTTCCCATTGCTGAATCTACCGGTTGGTAGATGTCTTTCCAACATTTTGCTGACGAGCGACGCGATTTTTCTTTTTCTGGCGTGCTCTTCTGGAGTTCGCTGCAGAAGGGCCCGTTCGAGTTCTGTATAATAAAGTATTCCGTGACGACGGAGAGACCTCGCCGTCTTCTCTTCGGCCGGTGTACTCTTGGCGCCACAATTGCTGGCTGGAAGAATTCACAATGGAGTGGTAGTGCGGGCGGCGAGGGGATAGGCAGCTGCGCGCGCAGCATGCCGCAGCCTGATGCCGTGCTGAAAACATTAGCCTCATTATAATCAGCTGCGCGTTTTCCGATGCGCGCCGAATATCTTTGTGACAGTTTGTGCGCAGCCGGGCCGTCACTAATATCGGCTGCCGTCGGCTGGGCCGTGCCGGTGGCCCAAGTAATTGTAACGCTTACAGTAGTAGTCGCTCGTTTTGAAAATTTATGGCAACGCCACTGGATGTAGGAACCCATAAGCGATTACAAATAATAAAATTCTATTTTTAACTATATCTGAACGTTCTAGTGACACCATCGGCAGCATTGACTTCCACGTGTTTTAAAACAGAAGCCAAATATCGCCAACTGCAAGAAAAGTTGCGCCAAAAAAAAAAAGGAATAGAATACCGAAACCTACTTCCGTAGTGACCATCAAAAAAATGTCAGTACATAATAAAGCAACATTTAAACGCCCCTCTTCCAATGATTTCTAAAAAGAACTGATGAAATAACAAGGAGAACTTGTCTCTGATTGCGCAAACGCCCCAGTCAGCCAAGAGAGAATTTAGTCACTGGATGGTGAACAGCCTCAACCAATTAAAAAGTACCCCATTCTCAGCCTGGAGTGTACAGAGGCAGGAATATTAACCAAGCTACCAACAAGAAAAGGGTATTTTTAACGTCCGCCGATACATTAGTAATTTCAAGGACTTTGATGCTGCTGAAACTCAAAAGAAAACTGGTTTTTGACAACGATCGCGACAGTGTGATATCTTTAACCTAATTTTCTGAATAAAAAATAAGCACATTGTACAACGGATACATTTGAAAATGCGACGCTAAAACGGTATTAGCGCTGCTCGCAAGTGATCGAGCACTGGTATCCACCATATCGGGAATAATAGATAACATAAATCATATTACATATTATTGATTCATATTCTATCGTCGACTTGGTCTTACCGTACAATTATGTTCCGCACTTCGTATTGATCCTGTAGTGTTTTTCAAAAAGCATTATATTTTATATTCTTTTATGTAAAAAATTTGCATCACTTAAAGTTAAGAACGTCTTTACGAATGTCAACTTTAAGAAGATGACTAAAACCGGTTAGATAACTTAGTTTTAAGCGAACTTCCTCTTCAAACTGTTCACAAAATGTTAAAATTTGTGCCGAAATTAAAGTATTTTCGTTACACTTCTAACGCCAGGTGAGGTTGTCCGACTTTTGAAGATCTCAAAAATTTCGCATTCCTTTCAAAACGACAGCTTGGCCAAACTCCAGACTAACGTCCCTCAACAACACGGCAGATTTAATTTTGATTGATGTCAGCACGTAATGAAAGAACTGAGATAACTCACAAGGCATTTCATGCCCTAGTTTTATAGGGAGTACCAACCTATTAAATGCATCTTATGTACCGTATACTGTAATGTATTACGTCTGATATTGTCGGATGAATATTATCCACGCCCTATTCCCGTCTTCGGGTGGTATCGACATGGATGTAAGGAAGCGGCGTTAATTGGAGATGACAAAGCTGAAGAATGAATGGGGATAGCTGAGATGGGGATAGAGTAGCAGTGGAGTGAATACGAAGTGAACGGGATATTACCCCTAGAAACGCCCCACCCCTCTTCTACAACGTATGAAAAAAATGTCTCGCTCCCCGGGATTTGCAATTAAACCCATGCACCACGGCAATGAAAGGATGAAATCAAACCTACTGCGGCAAGCGTGGCTGTATCGATTACCGTATATGAAAAGTCATGAAAATGATTTAATGGGTCATTGCCGACAGTTAGTTTTAACGCATAACGTGTTATTTGGCAGAACAGTTTCTGTTTATCTAGTAAAATTTTGCTGATTAAAACAGTTTTATTATGCACATAGCACTTCGCCAATGCGTGCAGTTTTTGAGGTTTTAAAACCATTTCTGTGCGTATTGTGATAGTTTAGAAAGTTGCAAACAAACGTGCCCTGTTTACTCCGGGTACAAATACGCACCTGACTATCAGAAGTATTAGGATTCAGCGATGTCTGCCCAGGAGAGGATCCAGCCATAAAAAACTGGCAGCATTTTTTCGTGCAAAATATCTTACATGTGCATGTATGTCTTTGTGATATATTTAACTCAAGTGATGTTTAGTGTTCTTTTACATAATTTTTTGCATTCATTCTGATAGATGACGTTAATTTTTTTTTATGTGGACGCTCCTTTGTTATTCACACTTGTATTGTTTGCAGCTCAATACACGATCAGCAGTGCTTTTTTTGTTAGTAATTAACGTATAATGCAATACAGGTTAGTTGGTGCTGCATTTATCAGATGCCAACTTCCACTAAGGAGTTTATTATATTCAGTGTTGGTGCAAGATATTCTGCCTTCGAATTGCAGATAGATCTTGGTTGTAGATGGTAATAAGGAAAAGAAAAATAGGAAAATCAATTGCGTAAACCATTTATCAATAAGTCACCTGAATTATCACGAAGACATCAATAACAAAAAAAAAAGTATAACCTACTATAGTCTATTTGCGGTTTCTTCGCTCTTTTTGAGTCAAACATTTCAAAAATCGCATTATAAAGTGTTTGGTTGTTAGCTGAACGTGGCAGAAGGGTTTTATACTTCTTTAACATAAAAAGAACTTTGTATTTGGTTACATTTAACTTTTACTTATATTGTATATATATAAATTATATTTCATTTTAAATTAAATTGAATAAGAACAGGGAGAAAACAGGTGTATCGGTAATTACTAGCAGGTCTCGTGCAAAATGTTATTGAACTGAGTGCGCAAGAACTCGGCGTGTTGTCCCTTTGGTGTAATTTTCTTGGCTTCGATAAGCCTTGATTTCATCAGTCGGAGGAATATCATGAAAGAATAAACTTTAGCAGGGCTCCACAAAAGTTGGAATTTACCAAGAATGGGCTGTTATTATGTTTTGTTGGGGAAGGGGTGGAGTACTCGGGACAGGACAAATTTAACTTCCACCCTGAATTTGCACCTACCTGAGCCCGCGGGGGACGCCAAGAAATGTTCACATTTTCGCTAGAAATCACGTCGTGCATGAAACCAACTCCCCCCGCGTGTCGATTTTCGTCCGCTGGGGGTCTTCTGGTTACGACCAGAGCGCGGACGTCTTCTGGTTACGACCAGGACGCGGAGGGAGGCTGTGGGCGCCAGCCAAGGCTACGACCTGGGATCGCATGGGATTCTCGTAACTCAGGGCGTGTCTCTACATGGCCCACGTGGCACCCAGTGCTGTTCATGTAGAGGCGGAGTAGTAGAGTTACGAAATGTTACAAATCAGCGTGATGCAGTCGACCCCCGGTACGAAGAGGCGCCTACGTACTAAAACGGATTTTTTTTAATTGCTTTAAAAAAAAAATCTTGGGTTGAGTTGAGTGGAGAGATCTAGGCTGCTCTTAACAACGAAGTCTTTAGAGCCAACGAGGGTGAGATGAATACAGTACGGAGCTGCGTTGGAATGCAAGGGCGCGGGGAAACGGGAGATCCTCGAGAGAACCCGCAGACCAGCGGTATCGCCCGGCACGATTCCCACTTGCGAAAATCCGGAGTTGCCCGGTCAGGGATTGAACCCGGTTCGCCTTTGTGGAATTGTGCAAAATGCACCTCCAATAAGGATACATGTGATTGAAATGAACTTTATACCACAGATTCGGTACATGACAATACACGATTGATTAGGATCACAGAACTTTACATGATCTCTGCCCTTGAGAATTCACTAGGCACGGTGTGAAGCCCGCATGTGCTGCAATGAGAGCCCCTAAACGTCGTGGCGTGGAATCAAGGAGGGCCTGGATATGTTCCTGGGGAATCTCCTTCCACGCGGCTTGTATGCGAGTCCACAAAGCATCAACAGTGGTTGCTGGAGGACGGTGACGAACAAGTCGCCGACCAACCACATGGCAGACATGTTCGATGGGCTACATGTCAGGTGAACGTGCAGGCCAGGGAAGAGGTGGTGTCCGTCTTTCATTGAAGAAGGCTTGCACATTCCTCGTCACATGTGGCCGTGCATTGTCCTGCTGAAATATGGCATGTGGAGTCACCTGAAGGAGAGGCAGTACCTCGGGCTGTAAAACCTCCCTGATGTAGCGGTTGCTGTTCAGATTGCCCTCAATACGTTGGAGTACAGATCGCATATTGTATCTGTTTCTGTTTCTATATATTTCCGTAGCATACCCCGATATAGAAAACAAAGAGAGAAGAATCAGCGGTATGTGATCGTCTCTTAATTCCATGATACACGAGCTTAAATTTATTTAAAAATCATTTCATATCTTTAATTTTTCATGCATTTTAAAATCTCACACAAATTGTGTTCCGCGGTTAACGCCAAATATTTATTTTCATTCTCCAGCTTCAACTTGGCCCGTATCCAGACCTTGCACCAGGACACGCTCTTTCGCTTTACATCTGAATCAGTGATTTCAATAAGTAGAAAGCATTTTAATGAATCTTTGGTTAATGTGTTGTTATCTACTTGCGAGTCAGTAGATTCAGCTGAGGTTCTACTGCCAGTTTAATATCATTTTTTAATTCACATATGCAAAATTCCAAGCGTCTAAAATGAATATTAAATATTTCGCAAGATTGTACGTCATATCCATTTTTATCACTAGTGCCTAACATTACCGAACATACAATTGAGAACAGAAATTTTTCTTTTTCAGTGCTTGTTTACAAAAGTTTTCAATCAGCAGCGAACTACTAACGATTTCTCGTCTGGTGGAAGCTATTCCGTGAGCGTTTGCCTGCGTTGTCAACGCAAAATTTAAGTGTCAAATATGCGCAGTGGAATAAGTTATACGTCTTGTTAAAAGTAACTATTTAGTCACATTACATGTGTGTCTGCATACGCCGGGTGTCAAAATAACACCGCGATGTGCTATGAGAGGCGAGAAAGTCACGTATTGAGACAGCCTGGACTGACGTAATGTAAGCGAGGCGTTGTGTAAGATCTTGTCGATATGCCCGCGGGTGAAACCAGTGTCATTTACAAACAAAAGGTTGGAAGTAATCTGCAGGTAATTTCCATCATGTAGGCCTAATACAATACAAAATATTTCTAAATTTTACAAGTTTTTAAAATTTGTTAAAATTTTTTATAAAAGGCAATAATGTAAAAATCATACCCCTGCCACGTTCACTGTCGAATTTCGTTACTCTGTGCGCGCGCAACTTCCGTTGCACACTGAACTCTTACCATCAACGCGCCAAAAGAATTATTACTTCGAACATGATGAACTGTCAACTTTGACGTCCATTTGAGGCGCAACGTTGCTGTCAACAGTCTTCGAAGACTTCTGTCGCAATATTAAACTATGCTTTTCAGTCTAGGCGTACCCAGCAAACCATCTGAAACCTTACGAAAGGGCAGGATTCCCACAAATCGTGCTGGACACAAAATTTTCGACTGTTTACGTAGGTCTTCATTGCCATCGTTGTGAATGGGCAAATGTACATGTATTTACAGCACGCCAGTTCAAGTTACCTTGCAGATGAGCAGGTCTTTTTACCGTCCTTTTTTTTTTTTTTTGATGGTTGAGGAGGAGGAGGAGGGGATTGGGGAGGTGAGAAATTTTTTTTTCTCGCTGCTCCTGAGAAGCACGTTTCAGCGCCTCCGGATCCGTTGCGATAAAATAAACTACGGGTGCGATGGACATCGAACACTTGTTTTTTCTTTGTTAAACGATGACACGAACGGTGGCGATTCGGGAGCGCAATGCCAGGCCAATATGTTTAGAAACATCTTGTAGTGATTAGGCACAACGAAAATAAGCGCACGTGGCGGACTTTTTTGTGAAACATTGACAGGCCGCTTGCCTGCCAGAGAACACACGCTCTTGTCGCCGCGAGCATTTTAAAGGACCGGACTTCGTATTGGTTTCAGCTACCGGACGTTACAAAATATTTTACCGCGCATTAGATAAAGTTACATTTCTGGACACGAACGATCAATTACTCTTTCAAAAAAGAATTTGTTCTCGGCTAAATGGAGTTGAGTTTTAAGGATTTGGTCGGCTCATACAGCTCACGAAAGCTTCATTATTTTATACTTAAACGAAAAACAGTTCAGTTTGCAGACAATAAATGTCAGCACTCTTCCCTTGCATAGTAAAAATGTTTTATTACAAGGTTTTTTTTTGCATCAGAACATGTCAGAATCACGGTTTTAGAGTTTTCGGGACGTACAAATATAATATACGAAATCATTTATAGAAAATTCAATAAGAGTGATTGTGGTCATGTTTTGATTAATTTTAAAATGTGCTTAGCAGAACTTGCTTAACAAAAAACCATAGACTGTTTACGAATCAAGAGAATGCAATATTTTCCTTATTTTTATACATTTTTAAAAATAGCGAAAACATTTCATTGCGGGATTTAAAGGATTCCGTGAAGTATATCAAGGTATATAATTTCCGTGTGAATTACCTCATTTCGGTGAGCGAGTTAGTTTTTATTATTTGTACGTTCCAAAAACTCTAAAATTGCGATTTTGACAGGGCCATTGTGTAAAAAATATGCCGTATAAATTTTTTTATACGTGGAAATAGTTCTTGTAAGTAATGTATACAGGTTGAACACCATTTCGTAAAAATATAAAATAATGAAATCTTCGGTGACCAGCAAGGTGATTATATAGCAGTGCTGGATTGCAAAGCCGGGGGGAAAGGGGAATGTCTCGAGAAAACCCGCCGGCCAGCGGTGGCGTCTGTCACGTTTGCAACTTGCGAAAGTCCGGGCGACCCTCGCCGGGACTCGAACCCGGTGGGAGGCAAGTAGTCTGTGCTAAACAGGAAAATGATGTTGTTTTATAACGGCAATGTCGACTTAACGACATACGCTTGTTACTGAAATATCAGAAACCCTTTTACAAGATCTCTATTTAAAAGGATTGAAAGTCCCCCAGTCAAATAGGGCACGACAGCGATGATAAATTATAATTTATATCAGGCAAGCTTTGCCTAGTATTAATATTTTACTGGAAGATAAAGATTATTTATTGTCTAATTTATGGCACGTATTAGTTTTACAAATCCACTGTCATTTATAAAGATATATATATATATGATTTTTTTTTTTTACGGAACTCGTGTTTCTAGGAGTTGGAATTAAATTCCTGCATCTGAGCTCTTTCCGTCGGACTACATTTGTTCGCCTTATCCTCCGGAGCAGATTGGAAACAAGAATGTTTTTATTCAATTATCTTATAAGGTGGATAATATCTCAGACGGGGCGGGATTATTTTTCAATTTTAAGAAGATGAATGTTCAAACTCCCAGATACATGACTGCGCGTTGGAATTGGTGAAGGGGGTGGGGGAGGGGGAGATACGTCCAATAATATGAGAAATAACATAACTTATTCACAGTTCTGGAGATAGAAAGCTTCATTCACCACTTTGGCAGTGGAACGCTAATGCAATGTAGAGTGGAGAGAGGTATATTTTTGGTGAAATTTCCAATAACCACTTCGTTCGGCTNAAAAAAAAAAAAAGAAGGTCTTGGGGTGATTGTTTAGCTTATCTCGGTCTATTTTTCTAAACGAGGGGAGAGCGAGATATTGGCCGGGGAAGTGGGGCTGAGGCGAGACTATGTAGAATGTTGCAAGTCCAATTAGCGAGAGAGACTGCGTCTGGTTCATTAGGAATTGAATTTTTTTTTATTAAAGCCAAGATGCAACGTACCGATACTAATTCCAGGGGTGCTCAAAATTGTACCATTCTACTTTGCCGGTGTTACCGCCCACATAAGAAAGAACCGTGTTTACAAATATGAAATCCTATCATTGAAATGATGCAAACAATGAATAACTTACCCGCTAATTTCAAGCTGAAATATTTACACATATGCATTCTTTTTAAATATAATTTTTAATTTTTAATATTCAAAACATGCCCGATTTTTAATACGCCTAGACTACAACAGGTTATACATAATTATTTTGGTTTGTTAATAAGTATAATTCAAAAATTAAATTTCCTTTTTCTAAAAAAAAAAAAAAAAAAACAAAAACAAATATAGGCTATTATTCATGGTCAAAAAATATTTCGTAAACAGAAGATACCAATACCTAAAATGAAAGATATCTGCTTTAGTGTGCATGACGTGGCGATATTTACCTTTCAAACATTTTTTAAACATTTAAATCCGTAGTTTTAAATACCTACACTTCGACAGACGTAAAACATATTTTTAATGAATAGATATCATTGATTTATTTTGGCTAAAATTGATTTCCTGCTTCGCTCAAAAGCTTTGAAGGAAATGGAAAACGTACAAGTGTTGTCTAAATTGGGTATGAAACGTCAATTATCTTTTTTTTTGACGTCCAGGTAAGTAATACGTACTTCGGTTGCAGAGTAATTGAGAATGCAGAAAAAAAAAGCTGCTTATGTCGCGAAATCCAGCCACAGGCGCCAGAAAAATGGCTCCACTGGCCAGAAAAGTGTTGAATCGCCGTCCATCCTTCAGCGCCCGGTAACCTACTCGCCAGCTGGCGGCCCAGCCTTCAGGACACGCTTCGCGGCACGAAGTAGCCAATCAGACACAACGCCCGTTCCCCGAGCCTCGCGTAGACAGTCGGGGATTGGCTACGCTCGCATCAAAGAAACCATCATGCAATTTCGTGCCTGTGTATTTTCCTACTCTGTGCTTCGATCACGACACGAAAAGTATAGCGTGGTCTACAGGGATGATCGCTTTTGTCTGCCTGCGTGGTAAACGTTAACTTTATTTGGTGCTCGGTACCATGAAAGATTTTCACGCGCCATTTAAACATTGACTAAAATTTTACTTATGAACATAATATTAATCGCAAATCGTACATATCTAAAAAATACACCTGTCATATTAACTGACGGAAATTAACGTCACAAGCCCTGTGTCATGAAATTATATTCAGCAGATATACGGTAAATTCACACTTGTAAAAGGGAAATATACAAAATTCGTTTTCTCTGTTAAACAATAAATTCCTTGATATAACAGACACGTGCATAGCGTGCCGCAAGTAAGTAGAGAATTGTTTCATATAGCTATAGTATCAATCGAGGTAAAAATATTAAGAAAGAAAATTATTCCTAGGGCTGTCTGCAAGCTCTATATATAGAGCTAGTGATTTTTCGCGAAAAAAAAAAATTAATACATGGTAGACTTCGATACTATAAGCACAGCGGTTTGTCTATTGCCATTGGTTGCTGTCTGCTTGAGAAGGCGTTTTCATATTTGACCAGGACACTCAGAATTCGGCAATATAGGCACGGCTCCTACATGATTCGTGTGCAGACAGTTAACACGTGTCAAAATGTTATTCAGCCAATCGAGATAGGTGAACGAGCCTACGGTGTTTTTAAATATAACTTGTCGTGAAATCATTTAGCGAAATTTCACTACCCCTATCTATATCTAACATTTACAAAAAACGCGATGTGTCGTACCCTCGAATATGGTTCAGTTAATTTTTCTGTTATAGGTATGGCATCTATATCGTAGGTATAAATTCCAAAATTATAGTTGTTTATCTTTTGCTAAAACTTTGTTTAGTTTCTTCTACACTGAGGGCAATAATCTTATGGTGCACAACGTCACGAAATACGTAGTAACTAAAATACATAACTGAAATTTTTAAAAGTGCATCTCCAATTTATTGGGTGGACTGGTGGCAAACGGCGCATTGCGCATTCATAAAAAAATGTTTCACATAAATTAGATAGACAAGCACACGGGAATGACATAAGAGTTTTTCTAACTCTTTTTCGTAGAATTAATAATTTGGATACAAAATAAAATGTTAAAAACAAGGCTTGCCAATAAACTGCAACATCATTATATCCATACATTTTTTTTAGAGATAGTAGCAAAAATATTATTTGCTTGTTATTTTATTTATGAAGGATGTGAGTTAAAGAAACTGTGTTTATTGCATGATGAAATTTTGTATCTTCACACTGCTATTTCGCCTAGCTATTATAGTGCCATACCTCTATAAGGCAACAAAAGCAAAGAAACTTTCGTATCGTACACTTGGCAGGGCACTGCTGAATGCATCCCACACATTCCATAGAAAATCTTCTCCCTTTGAAACTCAGTTATTGCTGCTCCAGATTCCTTGGGCGAGCGATATTGCATGCTTGAACAATCTTTTTACGATTCTCGCAGACGTTAATATGCTTCAGATGTTAAAACTGTGCTCGCAAGATCTGGATCAAAGTTGACGACTGAAAATTTTCTACGTGTAGTGTTAAATGCAGCATCTTAACTCCAATACATATTCTCCTGTTGTGCCTATAGTTAATTATTGTAGTGAAATTTTGTGAAGAAACATGTGGTTCTGCAATTTTTTTAGTTAGAAAAATTCCGAAAGAGTTACACAATACGTTGTATGTTAAATAATTAACTTTTAACAAACTCTCTTTCTGAAAAAGGTTGTAAGCCCATAGTAGAAATAATTTTTCTCTGCATAGCTGGTGAAAAGTGTGTGCTGACTTCAATTACATCGTAGCCAAGAATTTTTTTTAATGATGTCATTGCAGTCATCACACAGAGTATGGACTGTGCACGGTATAACTAATAAGTGGTTACCAATAATTAAATTTGTCAGTACAGCATCAACTCTAAATGTTTCAATATTATTCACGTCTGATGGTGGATTTCATTGCTGATTAGATTTATTTTGGTATTTGGTATCAAATGTGATTATCTGTTTCACCTCTGTAACAGTTTTATAGGGCAGTTTTTGTTTTCTCATATTTTGAACACTGGTAATTTACCATAATTAAGTATTAACTATTAATACGCAAGTTTAAATAATTAACAGGCGAGACGCAACTTAAACACGTAAAGTAAAAAAGAAATAAATGTGCCGATGTAGCGCATTCTAACTACAGAGTAACAATAACTTGGAAACATTTCTAAGTTGTATCATTAAAGGGTAAGCCCTTAATGAGCGAAATTCTGCCAAGTTCATGTCCCATTAGCGTGATTACNAAAAAGAAATAAATGTGCCGATGTAGCGCATTCTAACTACAGAGTAACAATAACTTGGAAACATTTCTAAGTTGTATAATTAAAGGGTAAGCCCTTAATGAGCAAAATTCTGCCAAGTTCATGTCCCATTAGCGTGATTACCGTCGAGCACATTCCGGTTCTAAAAATGTATTTTCCTGTAACATTTTAACCGTGTTTTATCTATTAATGGACTTTATTATGCTAAATTTAGTGACTGGTCAAACATTTTCGTGCGAGGAGGGATAAATATACTCTTTTAATCATTCATGTAGTAATCTGTATACTGCATGCATAGATACTTCCAACTTTTCTGAAGCCCTACTAAAGTTCTACTTCCGAGATATTCCTCCGCCTCGCACAACACAGCTGAAAAAGTTGCACCAGAAAGCCAACGCACCGTATTCGTGCGCACTAAATGTAAGAATATTTTGCATAAGAACTATTTCTTACTACGCATTACCAGCATACTTATTTTATCAAACTTTATTCATATTAGTTATAAACGAACTATTATAATTTATAGGTAAATATAACCAAAAGTTCAATTTAACCAAAAGTGAGGTACTTTCACCTTAACACGAGTTTAAGACGTTCGCTATACATGTCATATTTAGGGAAAGAGTCAAACGTGTCATACATGGGTTGTTTTGTCGAACCTTTGACTCGAAGGTTGATAAATAGCCAAACAATGACTATCGATAGGCAACAATCAACTCTAAATTCCTGACTATTATTTTTTTTTTTTTTTTCTCCACTTTTATCCAACTTTTCTATTTCCCATTTCTCCCCTTTTATTCAAGTTTTCTTTTTCCCATTTCTNGTTGCACCAGAAAGCCAACGCACCGTATTCGTGCGCACTAAATGTAAGAATATTTTGCATAAGAACTATTTCTTACCACGCATTACCAGCATACTTATTTTATCAAACTTTATTCATATTAGTTATAAACGAAATATTATAATTTATAGGTAAATATAACCAAAAGTTCAATTTAACCAAAAGTGAGGTACTTTCACGTTAACACGAGTTTAAGACGTTCGCTATACATGTCATATTTAGGAAAACAGTCGAACGTGTCATACACGGGTTGTTTTGTCGAACCTTTGACTCGAAGGTTGATAAATAGCCAAACAATGACTATCGATAGGCAACAATCAACTCTAAATTCCTGACTATTATTTTTTTTTTCTTTTTCTCCACTTTTATCCAACTTTTCTATTTCCCATTTCTCCCCTTTTATTCAAGTTTTCTTTTTCCCATTTCTNCTTTTTCTCCACTTTTATCCAACTTTTCTATTTCCCATTTCTCCCCTTTTATTCAAGTTTTCTTTTTCCCATTTCTCCACTTTTATCAAACTTTTCTTTTTCCTATTTCTAAACTTTTATCCAACTTTGCTTCATTAACGATCACCCAGAATCAAATTTTCGAAGGAAGATTTGAATTAAGGAAGGATGTGCAATTCCAAAGTGTGAAGAAACCGCGAATAGACTAAACACCCACGTCTCACATGGCTTCAAGTAGTTTCGCCGTCTATTTATAGAAGTATTCCTGCTAGGTTGGTACTGTTATGTAAGTTGCTTAACGTACAAAAGTATCAAACTTTTAACTGCCTTGTTATTTAAAGTAAGGCATATCGCTCACGTGGGAACTACATCTTGAGGCGTTTCTTAATATCCATATATCACTGTCAAAAAGTACTTCAAGCATTTTCACTTAGAAGCAATTGTAATTGAAGTCATGGATTTTGTCAAGCACTGTTAAGAAATACAAATTGTGTGTAATGAATAGCGGACACTATTTGTTTACACGAACAGTTAACAAGCGCAGTTCTTTTTCAAAACAATTACGGTCAGATCTACTTTAGTGACTGGAATATTTCAATTGTGTCATTTACTGTCCATCTAAGTGACATAGGCGTGTTTCTGAATAGCGCACTAAACTTAAGAGACTTCCGTATCCCAAAGACGCGTGGCCAATGATCCATACAAAACTGCAAATGTTAACGTAAGAGATTGAATATAAGCATAAACGTACATGCTTTCGTGTAAAACAGGTGTATTCACTAGCTAGTGATTTGACTCCATAAATAACTAGACGGCCCGAAATTCTCAAATAAACTGTTTACACCGCAGATAGGCTTACGCACATAATCCATATAAATGAGATACACTTAATCCAATTTCGCCGGTTGTAATGTAGACTTTAACCTGCCGCCACTAAACAAGCAATAACAGTAGCAAACGACCAGCGATGTCGTCAAGGTTTACGGATAGCGGTATCTGCACTGTAAATTTACCGTAACTGTTTCAGTGAACGTACGAAGGAGTTGATATGTGTTCAAAAGCGACTGTATACAGGATGATTCTAAAATCATGGGACAAATATTGAGGGGTGGTAGATCTCACTTAAACCAACAATTATTGTATAGGAATATATGGGGCCCTCACTGCGCAACTCCGTGTTTGTGTTTTTATTGACATGAAATGCAACACATTGTTTATTTACGTCACCGCTTAATGCCTTTTTACAGTAATGTTTATAATAGTTGCTCAAAATTGCTACCACCGACAGTAATGCAAGCTTGGTAGCGTCGGTGGAGTGATTGGTGAACAGATTCAAATACGCCGGGTATTTCACGCACGCCACCATTTTCAGCCAATCACGCCATATGTAGAGGTTGCCAAGCATGCGTGACTGTTGGTGGATGCATTTCCAGCATCGGTTTTAACATTTTTTGTACGGAATCATTGTTAAGTATGCTTCTAATGAACATTTTTTGTTTCCGTTAATGTGTTATATTTTTGTGTTTGTGCCTCAACGCGTCACTTCCGCCCATATATTCCTATACAATANGTTAATGTGTTATATTTTTGTGTTTGTGCCTCAACGCGTCACTTCCGCCCATATATTCCTATACAATAATTGTTTGCTTTAGAGAGATATACCTCCCCCCAATGTTTGTGCCATGATTTTAAAATCATCCTGTATAGTACTCAGTTAAATCGAAAATGTACAATTCCAAATCAGGAAATTTGGACATGTTATGCGCCCAACTGCAGCACATGTAATATAGCCTACATAATATGTTTGCAAATTAGACTGTTAAATGAAATACACGTTTAAGGTATTGTTTAAGTCTCCATCAGGCGTATACAGTGATTTCAAGTACCTTTCTCTGTAGTTACAAATAAATGTAAAATTTGTGCATGTTAAAATGGAATTAACAGGTATCTGTAGTTACTGTGGAGGAATGCCAGTCAAACACAAAATATTTTGTTTAGAAACGGCTGCTATGAACAGGTATCTGTCTCCTAGATTTTGCACACGACGTTCACTTGTTATCTGAATCAATGATTTCAATTCGTGAAATTATTAAACTGAATCTTCCGTTGACGAGATGGCATCTACTGGGGAGTTCGTGGAATGCACTTGGGTTTGTTGCCAAGCCAGTGCAATCCACTAGGAATCACTACAAATCACAATTTAATCTGAGAATACCAGCAACTAAATTATCGGGTACACTTTTACTCATTAAAGTGGAGCAGTTTTAGAATATCTGCAGTCGAATTCACTGATTTGAGGCAGTTTTAGCTGTTTCGATTTTAAAGAGTTTATATGAAAAAATTTTGCATTTGAAACATGACGAATAAAATAATAACTATTCCAGAAGTAAATGCAGTGATGTATTATCAAACCGTATTGTTTACAGTTGAACATCACATTTACACCAAGCAAGCTTACAGAAGATGTTCAAGAATGTTTCCGCCTACTTCCATACACTTGGCCGCACGCTAATGAACCGCACGTGTTGCTCTACGTAGCTGCGCGCGGCTGTCTTTGATTTCTGTAGCAGCATGCATGATACGCACAAGCAGTTCCCCAAATGTTTGTGCAGTCCTTTGGTTAACAATATCCTTCATTCATCCCCATACTAAATAATCGAGTGGTGACATATCTGGCGATCGAGGAGGCCAGGGATAAAAACCACCTCGTCCTTTCCATCTCTCCGAGAAATGAACGTTTAAGTGTTCAATCACAGCGCGGTGGAAGTGAGGAGGTGCACTACCGTGCTGGAAGATCACACGACGTCTCACTGCTAACGGAATATTCTCAAGTAACAGAGGCAGTTCTTCTTGCAAAATTGCAGATACACCACACCAGTCAAGCGTCCCGGGGGAAACGAACGGCCCAATCAGCTGATAGTGTAAGACACCACACCACACATTGATGCTGAAACGGTGTTTGAAAACTCCTTTCCACTGTAGGGTGGGTATGCTGATTGTTGAATTACTCTGTAAATAGTGGGGATATGACCCACATTTATATGCCATATTTTGCTCCAAATGATGTGAGGGATGAGCTCTTGTGAGTGGCGGCAACTCCTCGTGAATCACCCTGTATATCGGATTCGCTTCTGCGCCGCGAGGTGTTCTGCTGCGGGCCGGGTGCTTGTGCACGCGGAAGTGGACGGGCGGAGAAAGTGACGTAACAGTGTTCCGGGCGCTGACGTGGGTGGGCGAGTGCGACTGCCCCTCGTCGTGATCCAGTTGTNCTCTACTTGTACACCCAGCCCTGCCCAGAGGCTACTGACTCCCCCTTCGACACTCCCCTTTTTCATTCTACACCTCGTCTCTCTTGCTCACTTGCATTTCCTGATGATTAAGGGCGGTGAAATTTCGTGAAGAGATTACCAGACCAGTTATATTTCTAAACACTTTAGGGTCATTTACCTGTCTTGATTGACTGAATTTTCTTTTCGGCACGTGACAACTGCCTGCACGCGAATCACGTAGGAGCCGTGCCGATGTTGCCGAATTCTGAGTGGCCTGGTCAAATATAAAAATGCCTTCTCAAGCAGACAGCAACCAATGGCAATACACAAACTGCTGTTGGGTGATTATAGGATTGAAGTCTACCGTGTACTCATTTTTTTCTCGTGAAAAACCACTAGCTCTACTGATGATCTGCACATCTGAAATCGATGCTGAAGTCCGTTAAGGCTTGACTTCACCCCTTTTGCAGAAATTCTTAAGGTTCCCGCCTGCCTGGCGCTTGAACTACTTTGCTGAGTGTTTTAAATCCTGGTTTATTGGCTATTAAACGTGCCCCCTCCCGTATGTTAACTTGCGGAAAGACATCACACCCCGGACGAGAACGGAATGATACTTTAAAGTTACCACTCATGCTGTAACTATTATTTTGGAGCCCTCCAATATAGTTAAAAACAGCTTTTTCCAACTGCTGTATCTTAACACATACTGGCCGAACACGAGCCAAACTACGATAGAAGCCTGTATTGAACTTTGCTGCAGACTTTCCATCAATAAATTGATTGGGTCGCCGCTGAGAGTCCCATATGTACACGCAGCACTACGAGAACACTGCACGCCAGTGTTCAGAGCCCTGCGCGTAGCGGCGATGGCGCACTTGTAGCGCGTGCCAGTTTAACCCTTATACACTGAAGAGCCAAAAAAAAAAACTGGTATAGGCGTGCGTATGCAAATGACAGAGGCATGGAACTAATCATAGTAACACGATGTGGTCGGCAGCTAGATCGGTTACTGCTGCTAAATGGCAGGTTATCAAGATTCAAGTGAGTTTGAACGTGGTGTAATAGTCAGCGCACGAGAGATGGGACATAGCATCTCCGAGGTAGCGATGATATTTCGATGTTCACGTAGGACCATTTCACGAGTGGACCGTAAATATCGGGAATCAGGTAAAACGTCACATATTCGACATCGCTGTGGCCGGAAAAATATCATGAAAGAACGGGACAAACGACGACTGACAAGAATCATTAAACGTGACGGACATGCAACCCTTTCTCAAATTGGCGCAGATTGGATGTGTGGACTGCCCTGCAGGATTCATGGCGTGAATTGCCTCCTGCATACCTTCAGACATTAGTCGTGGCCATGCCACGTCGTCTTGCGGCACTTCTGCGTGATCGTGGGACGGTGGATGGGGGGGNTGGCACTTCTGCTTGCTCGGGAAAAAAAAGGGGGGGGGGGGGCTACACGATATTAGGCAGGTGTACCAGTTCTTTTGGCTCATCAGTGTAGTTCCCCCGTATATTGGACAATAAAGGAGAAAAACGATGCGGGGCGACTGACAAATGCGACGGATGGTTGTGAGCCCAGCTTAAGTTAAATCCCGAAGTGCACCGCAAGTCAAGGCCACAAGCAGTGTTGAAAAGCAGCAAAATGCGCCACAGGTAACACGCAATTTACATAATGCGTAAAAATAAAAACCCAGAGAATAAAAATGTTTTCATCTCAAGTAAACAACTTCAGGAAATGTATTCAACGTCGTGAACTTTACGTAGAGAGGGAGATAATTTTCCCGCAGGCAAGAAGATGCTAGCAACCTCGTTATGAGCAAGTATTTTTACACATGCCGTCACTGTTTATTTCGATGTGAACTTTCGCAAATTGATTTTAAGCAAACAATTCAGCGATTTCTTTTGTAATGATTTTGCGAATAAAATTTTTTTTTGTAATAGCTGCTGATACACTATGCACCTAGTATGATGCAAAATGGCATTTGAGACCGGAAAAGGAACTTCAAAACATTATTATTTGTGGATAGTCTGAAAATAAACCAATGTGAAACTCATACCTTTTACAAAATACCTTTGTCATTTTGCGTACAGAAATAAAATCAATTTACGTTTTCATAATATACAAGCAAATATATGTGTGATAAGACACACGCGAGCGAATGCGAAAATTCTGTTTAAAGTTACCACAATGAACTCAATATATGCGCGAATTGAAGATGCTCTTATATTTAAAGCTATATTTTCATCGCCATGTATATAATGTAATCGTGCCGGCAAATAAAATTTTCGGCTTAAATAAATACATATACAATTCATCAAAGTGTGCAGATCAAACACTATGCCAGTTGTTTCTTATTAAGACTAAAAAATTAGTACATGTTAGCTGTTCATATTGGAAGTTTCTGATAATTGAGAGTCAGACATTAATAAACCCTGTTTTTTTTAATCTTACTTACGTTTATTAAATCACAGTTTATCAACTTATTTTACTACATACAAGACTCACGTATTCAGATATAAAACAAAACACAATAACAACATTTTCATAGTGGACGAATTATCTTAGTTCGGATATCCCTATTTCAACACACCTCATTGATTTTGTACTTTTGTCACATCATTCAATTCTGTAATGTCCACAAGAGATCTAAACTTGTAAAACTTGATTTTGTTCAGTGACTTAGTTAAAATATCAGGTAACTGATCACCAGAGGAAATTTTTTGCACATTTATAAGACTTTTTCTTTCATAGTCATTCACAAAATGATGACTAATATCGATGTGCTTGGAATTCTTGCAAGGCTTACCGTTGTTAGACAGAATAATGGCACCCCTATTGTCTTTGATTTGATTGTGGGACAAATTTTTTTTCAACTTTTAATTCACAGCTTATATTATGTGCCTTTGCTTCATTAACAACAACTGTATCTACAATATCTGTCTTTTTTCTTACACAGCTTACCAAACACTGACTATCGATGTCTTCGTTGGTCTTCTCTAAATTACTGACTATTATTTTTTTTTTCTATTTCTCCACTTTTATCCAACTGTTCTTTTTCCCATTTCTCCACTTTTATCCAACTTTACTTAATTAACGATCTCCAAGATTTTGTTTTCCATTAAACAATGAATCTCTTCATTCATTGATTTTTGCCATTTTTTAGACTCTGAACTGTTTAAATCTTCTTTGTAACTAATATAGGTATTGACGCATCTCAGAAGTTCACATATACGACATGATCATCAAATCTCCTTGGCAATCCCTCCTTGGCAATTCCCTCGGTGGAATATCAATTCTACTCTCCTATTTAATATCGGCATTCTTTTCTTCCTCAGCCTTTTCTTCATTTTCTTTTCCCATTGTCTCGTTACTTCTTTTTTTGTTACTCTCCTTTTTACCTTTAGTGAACACCATGCAATTTGTTTTTTTTTTTTAAAGAAACTTCACATGACGACTGACAATGTCTTTATTATCTACCAATATTTTGTAACCCATATATGTGTATCCAATAAGTATACCCTTAACAGCTTTTGGATATAGCTTGGATTTTCAACACTCTTCAAGTATTCTTACAAAAACTGTCCTTTTATATATTCTGAGATTTTCGTGTTGAAAAACATCTCATATTTTGTTTTTGTGATACTCGTATTTGTCAGTAATCAGCTCCTTAAATTAACAGAAGTATATATGCTTTCATACAAGTACCACTTGTTAATCATTGCTACAGATATTAAACATCTGGTGCGATCCGTGTTAGTTCTGTCGTATCTTTCCGTAACATCATTTAATTCGTGATTTTATGAAGGAACTGGTTTTAAATATATACAGTATTTTTTCATGAATCTATGAAAATCTTTGTTGATATACCTCCTTCCATTATCACAACGAATTGCTTTTATATTTTTGCCAGTCTGATTTTGTATTAAATTTTTATAGTATACAAAGCAGTCAAAAACTTCGCTTTTTTAAATGCAATACGCTGAAGTAATTCTACTATATTCGTCAATAAATGTTACGAAAAATCTCTCACCTTTATATCTAGCAGGATCATTGAATTTTGTAAATCTGTGTGTATATTTTCCAATATATCGTTTGCCCTAAGTCTGTTATTTTCAAATGGCAAGTTACACCTTTACTTTGTTAAACAAATTTTGCATTTTATTTAAATAATTTAAATTTTGGTAAGTAAACCATTTGAGCCTGATTTTCACACAATTCCTTTAGGTTATTGAAATTAGTATGACCAAGAATTCTGTTCAATTAATCCTAATTTGACATCTAAGTGTCACTTGTGTATGTATGCCTTTACATTATTTCTGTAACCCACTTTACCTACCAGTTCAAATAATTTATTTTTCTTTAACGCAACAGCAATCAAATCTTTCCTTGAGTCATACATTTCAGCGTTATCGTTATTGAATGTTATCACATATTTATTAATAACAATGCGTGAAACACTTAACATATTTTGTCGCCTGTTTGTCACATAATAATTATCATTAACTATAGTTTTGATGAGTGTTCCTTCAGCATTGAAAAAAATTATTATATCACAAATTTTATCAGTTTTTAGAGAGGAGCCATCACCTGCCTTAATTTCAACAGGACATTCTTAATTTTTGTACTCAGAAATATTTATCATCGCTTACGATATGATCTGAACATCCACTATCCAAAATCCAAGTGACAGTTTCGCTGCTTGCTTCAGTATTGTTTGATGGATTCATTCTTGATGTCTTAAAGTAAACGATGAATGACTTAACGTTTGACTTGTTATCCACAGTTGAATTTTCTGCCATGATATTGTTTCTGCTTCTCGAATATTTTACTCTCCATGTAGTATTTTCTCTTTGATTATTATTGTGTTCCTTCCAGTTTGTATTCGGACAATTTCTTTGAATATGACCTGGCAGATTACATCTCAACATATAATATTCTTATTACCGTAAATAAATCGGTTTTTTTTTGTATATTTGCTGAATATTTACATCCCTTGCTCTTAGTAAATTGAAAATTTGTAATTTTTTTTTCATTGCTACTTGATTCTCTTTTATTATGTTTCAATAACAATTTTGACTTGACATATTTAACTGACTTTTCCATTTCGGGTATGTATTAATAATATTTATAATGTGTGAGAAACTTTCTGGCAAAGTAAGTAACATGCATTTTAATTTTCTTCCTTGCTCACGTCTTCGCCTGCATTTTACAACTGATTCCATTGTTTTTCGAATATATTTAAGAAATTTGCAGGAATATCAGTTTCCTTCATTTTTAGCTCTAAAAGTTTTCTTTCACAGATATATTTAATCAAACTTTTTAATCATATCTTTTGCAGTGATTTCTGACATTAGTTCCAGTTGAGAGTTGTCAACGCTATTAACAAAGTAATTTTTTTTAGCTTTAATTTCCATTTCAAACCATTCTTTTCCAGACATATCTTGAGGTTNACGCTATTAACAAAGTAATTTTTTTTAGCTTTAATTTCCATTTCAAACCATTCTTTTCCAGACATATCTTGAGGTTTAACACCGTGTTGTATGACATCGTAGCAGTTTTTCATTTCCAAAAGCAATTTCATTCTGAACTTCCATTTATCGTAGTTGGTTCCATAAAATGTCTGAAGAATAAAGTCATCTCTATTTTCCGCCGTGTAGTTTAATTTAGCTAGTTTCTTTCTCCACACTTAATAACCACGGATCTCTGCTACCATCTTGGAATTTTCTGTTAATTTAGAGTCAGACATTAATAAACACTGCTTTTGAATATCTTACTTATATATATTAAATCACAGTTATTCAACTTCTTTTTATACATACAAGACTCACATTTTCAGATAAAAAAAAAAGAATAAAATTTTCATAGAGAACGAGTTCTCTTAGTACATAAATCACTATTTCAAGTGTTCATAATTATGTTACAAAATCTGATGTCAATGAAATGAACAAATCCAGAAAGGTATTTAAATTTATTTTTAAAAAATACTTTCCGGACAGTAGCAACATATTTGACTACGAAAATGTCATCAGGCTTTTAAATACACGGGCCTACTTGGCCAAAGAAATTGGTATTGTGTTTTATTCACATTTAATTTAAAAAATATCAGTGTACATGAATACAACGTTAAAACTGTATTTTTGAAGTTCTTTAGTTCAACCACAGAACATAATTTATGTTACTTGTACAGCAGAAGAAACGCAACAAAGCAACAACACAAATTTTAATTTTTTTTGCGAGGTCCGGAATTTGCCCTCTTCCGAGGGAAGACGCATCATGCAAAATGCCATCGCAATAAATTTTTTGTCCGGTTCAGTGGTTGATTTTATTTTTTGTGTCTTTCTGAGGTTAATTTATTTTCTCACTTACGTCTTGCTATGGACACAATCCTGTTAAGGAGTTGTAGTAATAATAATATTCCTAACAGCTTCGAAGTAGCATTTGATCGACCATTAGATGCATGGCAGTAGGTTCGCTGTAATTGTTGTAATATGTAGCTGACTTGCATACAACAGGCAGATAGAAGAAAATAAGCGAAACTTCGTGAGGTGTTGGAAAACACGCAACTTCTCTATAGTCTATTTGTAGTATCTTCAATCTTTTCAAATTAAACCTTTAAAAAATCACCTCATGCATGGCGTTTATTTTTGTTTCCGAATTATGCCATATATCACATGTGTTTTATACTTATATTAATATAAAAGAATTTTTTTTAATAATTGGATGTTTACTTATATTTATCAGTAAATTATAATATTTTATTTATTATTAAAATGGATACAAGCAAAGATAAGATAGGTATGTTGGTAATGCCTAATAAGAAATAGTTATCATGCTAAGTAGTGAGAGCGCACAAATACGGTGTTCTGTCCAGTAGGTGGAATTTTCTTTTACTTGGTTAAGCTTTGTTTGCTCGAGGCGGAGGAATATCTTGAAAGTATAACGTAATCAGGACTTCAAAAAGTTGTAAATAACTGTGAATTGACCATACCGTTTCTTTATGTGGTTTTTGATTTCATTCGAGTTTAGACACTTGATAAAAAATTGTATCCTATTGTTACGTTCCAGTACAAGGAGCAAGTATTCCTGCACAATCCCATTCCATCCAGTCATGTTTCGTTCCTCGTTGGATGTGTTTAGGTGAAATTCAGTTGTAATTGCTCAGTGCAGTTGGAGTCCAGGTGGACACTGGTCGACCTGGCGAGGGTCGGTCATGTCGGGAGCTTAGTCGATCCACCTGTCATCGAACCCTGGACCTCCTACATTGTACATCTTTAAATATTTTTTTATATAAAAATTTTGGGATCGTGAGCTCGGCCAACTTTCTGCACTATTCGAAGACTCTTCGACGTTGTATTAAAAATAATTTAGAAAACAAACAAAAATATATTAAATATTTAAAATTATATTTACAATAAACTATTTTACAGAAAAAATATCTAGTATAAAATAAGTGGATGATCGATGAGGAATTTTACGTCTGCAGTCCTAGCGGTGTTGCCAACTGACGCGTTAGCAAGCCGCGAAAGCTCGCTAAAAAGGATGTTGCGCAGTGAGCAAGAAACTGTTGACAGCTAATCGCCACAAATTCCACGGCCAAAGAGCAATGAAGATTGTAGTGAGTAGTTAGCCAGATGTAAGGAACGATTTTAATACAACACCCATTAACTACAACCATGCGAATTCCTGGGTATTGTCACGAGATTTTATTTACAAACCAATAATCTGAAATATTATTCTGACTATACCAGGTAAATATGATTACATAGTTGGAATATTGCCCATTCAGTTAGTTTCAGACTTAATTTTGCCAAAAAAATATTGTTGATCTCAGCATGAAGTTCTCAAGGTTACAAATCGAAATAAAATTGCCAGAATGGTTATTAAGCTGTGCTTCCATACTGCGTTTATGGGTGACGTGGTGAGTTCAGTATTGCAAAACCGAAGAGTGTGTTATTGGCAAATGATTAGATTAGAGGACAGTGATATAATTATTTCTAAAGAATGAAGACATGCCGAATAACACAACAGCCAATAAGGGGCCGGTGGATAATTCATGTGCATGCGTCAATAGCTAATATGACCTTTATTCTTAAGTAA